>JAEIFK010000455.1:1342500-1407500 GCA_018901825.1 Drosophila funebris | reverse complement strand
GAAAACAACTAATATAAAAAAGAAAAACTACATAAATTTTTGCTGTTGGTCGCTTAGAAAATATGAACAATAAATGGCAACTGGCGAAAATTAAAGCCGCATTAAAAGTATCAAATCAAATGAGCTTAACTCATTCAAATGGTGCACAAACACAACCATAACTGGGTTAGACGACAAACGACAACGACAACAAGCAACAGCAACAACAAATTATGGGAAAAACAAAAAAAAAACAAGCGTTAAAATGTTTGTTATATATCGAAAATAAAATACTCTAACTAAGCTACGCAGTATTTGTCTGATCTGGGATAAAAATTGTCTCAAACAAATGAATGAGCTGAAAATAAAATTTTTAAATTTAAGTTTCATTTTGATTCGTGTTACCTGAGGATGAGGATTATGTACCGCAAAATATTTAATAGAGTTTAACAACAAATAAATGAATGCAGTTTTTGTATTTGGATAAAGGTTTTTGATAGTAAATGTTGGAATCCTTAGTTAAATGTTAGATTTAATTTGATTGACTAGAAACAAATATGTAATTTTAGCTAAAAGAATATAGGATATAGAATATGATAGAATATTTAGTTATTATGGATATGATAGAATATGTTAAATATAATATGATAATTTAAAAGAAAACATTATGATTTGTTAGAATATGATATGATGGGATATATTATTTCCCAATTATATATGATCTTATTCATTCATAGACCTGACAGGAATCTTATGGGGCACGCACTGCTCAAAAACTGAATTGAAAACAGTGGCAAGTGCTACATTTAAAATTAGAGAATTAAGTCTTAAAATGATAGGTTTTAACAATTGAACTAGTAGCAGCAATTGGCTAACAGGTATTCAGTTCTATCACTAGATCTAAAGTGGAATGAAAGAAGTTCTCGGAGGAAGAACAACTAAAGGATCAATTTGATATTTGAATATGTATTACTATACAATATCATAGTATATGTATATAGTAGATATAGAATGATGATGGATGGGATGATATATGATTTTATAATATAATATGATGATATGATATAAATTAATATTGGGGCTTGATAAGGATATGTATTGTATTACATATAGATATGTATTTGATATTATTATGCAATTGGTGATAGTGATAAATGATAGGCAAGTATATGCTATGATATGAATCAACATGATAGGGTAAGGTATGATATGAATTTTACATTATCCTTTATTATTATATTTTATGATCTTACATTATGCGAGTATATATAAATAATCATTTAATTTTGATCAATGTAAATTTCTAAAATATATTTATATAATTGCTGTATAAAGGGAAAGTAGCTTTGACAATTTTCAAGGCTCTAGCTACAGTTCACATTGGTACAGAGCGAATTATTATAAAAATACAGATATAATAATAATAATAATATTACATTAGCCTCTGGTAGAGTATAAACACGCAAACAACAAATAGTTGCAGGGAGGGAGGACTACGAATATTACACATATGTGAGTGTGTACAATCATATACTACTAACTGACATTTGAGTTTGGCAATGTGCGTGGATGTCGGGGGGAGGGGACTGAGGTGCGGTTGTTGCTCGTCAGTTAGCTGACGGGGTCGTTGGGAGGCGGGGGTCAAACTTTTGTGAACTTTTTTTTTTTGTTTGTAATTTTTGGTGTGTTGGCCACAGAAGTAGTTAAACTCTTTTAGCAATACCATGTTTAGAAGCTAAATTGGAAACTTTTTGGAATACGTCGTAAGCGTGGGCACGCCTACAACTTGGATACAAAAGTTTTTTCCGTCCCTGCACAGACCAACAACAACCCCTTGACTTGATACCGAATTCCAATCTTGGACCCTTTTTGGGAACAACAGTTGCAGATAAACACAAAAAAAAAAAAAAAACACGAAATAGAAGAAGTAGAGTAAGAAGAGTGTGTGTAAGTTTTTCGCAGTCGAAAGTCTCTGAAAATGCAATAAAAAATGATGTTCAACATTTTAAGACTATGTCACTTGTTTGTCCTTGTCGCAGAATGTACCATACTAAAGGGCAACATGTTCTAGTCAGGTTTTTGTCTCTGCTCCTATCTAACTGATAGAAATATCAAAGTGTCTCTGTATCTCTCTCTCTCTCTCTCTCTCTCTCTGTCTCTCTGTCTGTGTGCGTGTGTGTGTGTGTGTGTGTTGGCTCAGGCATTTCCTAATGGCCAATTGTATTCGATACGTGCGACAGCTAACTCAATACGTTAATTTGTCCTTGTTTGGCGACAAAATAGTCGCCATTTGTTGCCTTTGCCATTTGCTGCTGCATCTTGTTTTCAGTTTACATTTTCCCTATTTTCCATTTCCATTTCCATTTTTCCCCATTTCAATTTCCTTTCTCTCCCATTCACACTCTCTATTTGACGCTAGATTTGTTTAGAATCGGCAAGCTCTAATCCATTTGATAAAGCGCGAATTGAGTTCGATAGTTTATCGATGAAAGTGTTTGCTTGCAAATTCAACCAGTTGTAAGTTGTTCAGTTTCTCTTTGATGTATTTTAATGTTAGTTTAAAAAATGTAACAATTTTGTATTTTGCTCATCGATCACAATCGATGACATGTCGATAGCAGCGCGATCCACACACTGCAACGCCTAGTGTTGAGTGATTTTTAGTAGTGTTTAAATTTTAGTATACAAGTAATCGATTTGATCGATACATACTATTTGATGATTTATCGAAATTATCATTTCAGTCTAAGAAAAGTTATCGATTACTGAACTATTTTGCTATTGTTATGTACATTTATAAACTTATTTGATAATTTACAACATTTTTAATGTATATAAATCGATAAATGTATATCGATAACATATCGATAGAATGTAAATTAATACAGAAAAGTGCTGGTCGATCACTGCCAAAGGCAAATGTTTTATAATTACGTACTATTGCTATGATTGAACTTAGATTACGCTTATCGCAATGCCTATCGATAAGTTCATTGTAGTTTAATCAATCGCAAGTGCTGTTGATGTTCTTGCTGTTGTCGTCGTGCTGTCCACCATTTGAATGGGCACATCAACAATTGACGACACTACTGCCACGCCCCGCAGCCCGCCCACATAAGAGGCGCTTATGTTGCACATCATTTGCTGCTTTGTGTGTCCTGTATTTCTTTTTTTTCGTGTTTGCTTGCAGCCTGCTTTGTGCCCCATGCCCACGTGTCCCGTGTCCCGTGTCCATGGCCCTTATATTTTTTTGGCGCTTGTTTTTGTTTTGCACAATTTGTTGAGCCATTTACAACAAATGTTGCCTGACACCACACACCGACCCATCGCACCACCGCACCAGCTTCCTCCAACACTCGTCGCAGGCGCCCGTACAAAGTTGCCACTCGACGCTGGACAACGGAATCCTTTTTGTGCCCGACACGAAAGCGGGTGAAGGGTCAGTCATAGGGGTCAGGGGAAGGGAGGAGGAGGCGGAATGGAAATGGACAGCGAATGACAAACGAAACCAAACGAAATGAAACGATACAAGTTGTAGAGAGATAGAGAGAGAGTGTACGCAAAGAGAGGGGAAGGGGTAGGGTAGGGAAGGCCGTGAGCGTGGGCGTTGGGCGTGACAGTAGCAAGTGGAGGCGTGGCAGGAGTAGGTGTTGCATCAAGTGACATTTGTTGCTACTGATGTTGCCGCTGTTTGCAGCAACTTTGTTATCGCTGCTGCAGTTTTCAGTTTTTTGGGCCGCGAAACAAAGCTTATTAGTGTTAATTTTAATGAGTTTTCACTGCCTGGCCTTGTTTCCCCTCCTCCCTTCTCTCACCATCCCCTTCAAGTCCACTGCCTCCCTCGCACCTTCACTGCATCAATTTTATATACATTTTTCTTTTAGCTGCTGCTTTTTTTGTGTATACCCTGTAAAGGATTAACAACGGGTATGGGCTATCCAAATGAATGTATTTTTATGTAGATATTAAAATTATTACACTAGTTAACACAACATATTCAAATACATTTAGCCCCGTTAGTAGAAAAACAATCTGAAACTTAAATTAAATTTTCAGACTCTGTACCTAAAAAGTTCAGTAGTTCATTAATTTTATCGAAAGCGAAATGTGCGTAACAGGCAGAAGGAGTCATCTCCGACCCTATAAAGTTTTTTATGGTTTTTAAGATTTTGACATTCTTTAAGGATTTACTTTTAGGATTTAATAATAGTTGATACAAAATTAAATGCTATTTCCGAACTTATTACTTTATTAATTTATTGAATCTCTATCTCTAATGAACTCTAAAAAAGTTTTGTCTCAGAAGCCGATAAAGGGCTCCAAACTAGTTGTACCTTATTTCTACATTTATTATATTAGAGACACTTTTTTTTATTTTATTTTATTTTTATTTTAAATTATAATTTAATTAAAATAAATATTTTTTAATAATTTATAAATATATATTTTTTAAAGGATTTTCAAATTTGTTTAAATGTTATTATAATTAAACAAATATTTTATATTTAAAATGAAGCTGATAATTTACAAAATAGATTGTGAGTTACCAATGATTAAAATTTTAATAATGCAGAACTTAGAAACATAAAACATAAAACTTAAGAAATAAATCTTATATAGAGTTGGTGAATTCATTTGTTTATATGTATTAAAATGTTTCTTTTAGAATTATCTAATCTATCTATCTAACAAGGTTTATGATTATTTATTTAACCAGTTCTTTTATTCAAATTTAAACATTTGCATAAATTAAAATAAACATAAAAGTTAATCGAGATAGTATTTTCTGAGGATCTGTTGTGGCGCCATCTAGTGCTCGCGGGTTTGTAAGCTGATTGCTTGGCTTCAAATATTAATGCAGATGAATGTAAGTATCTAAAAGGATTGGGTATGTTTTAGTTGAACATGCTTCACAGCTGCATTAGTACTTGTTTTTATTTGCTTGTTTCAATGAGAAGCGAAGAAAGGGTGTGGAGTAGGTTAGAGAAGGAAAGTGAAAGGGGGGTTGGGGTTTGGCAAAATGGAGCTTACGTTGTGTTTATGCCCCAAATAATGCTGCTTAAATTGCTGTTGTTGCCGCTGTTTCTCAGCTCAGCTCGTCTCGTCTCGACTTGGGCTGGCTTTGGCTTGGCTTGGATTTTAAGGTGCTTGTCGTAAACTTTTTGGACCAAGTTCTCAGTTAAACACACACACCGGAACACACACACACACACGCACACACCTGTATATACAGGTGGTTTATACAGGTGTAAGGTGTTTTAACGTCGTCTTGTCATGTGGAAAACTAATTGATTTACGTTGTTGCCGTTACGCCAATGCTGTTGCATACTTTCTAATCAACACAAGGATTTCACACACATACACACACACGCCCAACAACTCACTGTGTGTGTGTGTGTGTATGTGTGTTTGTGTGGCTTTTGTAGGCTGCGCATTTACTTATTTATTGGACCATCACATGGACACAAGACGCACAAGACAGAAAAACAGACAGACAGTTGGGTGGTTAGGTGGCTTGGTGGTTTTTGCTGGTGCCTCGCTAGTCACAGGTGGCAGCATGTGTGAGCCACTTAACAATAACCGCGTCAACGCCAAAATGAAACAACACTTTAAGCATTCAACACACACACACACACACATATATATATATATATTTTTATATATATATATATTATATGTACTTTCGTATATTTTGCCTAAAAAGCGAAAGTTGAATTTGATTTATCGAATTTTCTATACTCTTGAGATATTAGCACAAATATAATCATTTCGTCTGTGGCTCGAGTTTTGCTGTTATCGAAGCCACAAACAAGTGTATAATCACTCTAGAGATTACACTGAAAGAAAACAACATTGTCAATTGTTTGCGTCTCTGATCATTTTCTTAGTTCATCAAAAAAAAAAAAAAAAAAAAAAAACAAAATTATAAATATTCATAAGTATTTTGAAGGTACTAGAGAATGCTCATCTCTCGATTACATTTTGTGCATATCGATAACACAAGCGATTCTATATTCTTAAGATAGCAACAAAAGTTCAACAAGTGAACATAATCTAAATGTTATTTCAAAGTTTTTATATGTAACTCTTAACCCCTTGAAATGGGATATTCGATAACTTGTTATGCATATCGATAATTCCAAGTATTTTAATATTTTATTATTAATTAATTAACAGCCTCTTAAGTATATTTAATTAACTTTTAATACTGTACCTTTATAAGTTTTGCAATTGATCGATAACACAACAATTAATCGATATTTTCTATATATCAGAGTAAATTCATCAGAATAATTAATATAAGCTTTAGCATACTAATGTTAGCTCTTCTGCTCTAGAGATGTACCTGTCAATGCTGTGTTATGTCTATCGATAACACAACAGTTTCTGTTTTCTTGTGAAAGCTTACAACTTTAATGATTTGTGAGCGAAATCTTAATGCATCTCTGATATATTTATGCGTTTACGAACAATCTCTGTGCCTATCGATAACACAAATTATGCTATTTGTTGGCTTTATTATCGTTATTGCAACAAATGGTGCATTATTGAATATTTGTGTAAGTTAAGTAACTCATTTAAATTCTTGTGCTTCCTCGCACTAGCATCGTGAATTCCATTGATGTGTTGCGTCTATCGATAACACAATAGATTCTATATACTTGTTATATTATTATAAAATATGAATCTGAAGTTTTTTGAGATATATTTATCGAACTGAAGAATTAACCTGTCGAAAGGGCTACAGTCGACCGCATTCGACAGTATAATACCCTGTACAGGCTTCTATATTAAGAGTATTTTGATAATAGATACTTTGATTAAAATAAAAGTAAGAACATAACAGGTGTTTAAAGAAAATCCCTTTGAAACTCTCATTTTGCATATGAATTCTTTGCTTGCTTATAGCAGCTAACTTTCACATATTTATTTCACATAAGCTAAGTGTTACTACACTTAATTTACTTATGCCTGTGTCGCAGTAGTTCCCTATCTCGCTCGCACAAATATGCACACATGGTAAGCAGACGCATGTGTCACAGTCGTTCGCTGTCTCGCTCGCACACATGTGCTGCCTGCTGCTCTACGATTCCGTGGAAAAATAACTTTTATTGCTGATTATCTGTCTTATTTACAAACCGATCTTGATGAAACTTTCAGCGTTCCTTCTACATATAATTCTTAACGCACCTGTTAAGTTAGAAGTGTCTACGTTGAAAAATGTGGCTATTATTCGTTTTTTTCGATTTGCGGGGGAAGGGGGGAGGTATCCAAAATTTAAATAAACCTTGATGCCAAATTTGGTGTCTCTAGCTCTTATAGTTGCTGAGATCGACGCGTTCATACAGACGGACAGACGGACAGACAGACAGACGAACATGGCTCAATCGACTCGGCTGTTGATGCTGATCAAGAATATATATACTTTATAGGGTCGGAGATGTCTCCTTCTGCCTGTTACAAAAATTTTTTTCACAAAGTTAATATATCCCTGTACAGGGTATAAAAATAAATCAAAGACAAAATACACAAAATCAAGTTTTTTAAGTGTTTTTTTTTTAAATGAATTAACTTAGCAACCTTAATCTTAATCTTAATGAAGAATAAACTAAATTAATTAAAGGATTCCAGTTTATAATCTTAAGTATAGTAAAATATATTTCAAAGTAATATAGCTGACTCAAATTGCTTACAAATACTGAAATGCTCTGTTGTACCCTATAAAACAACACACATAACGTATATACATACGTAGGCAGCTAGGTAACTTTTGTTGTTGTTGTTCTTGTTGTTGTTGTCGTTGTTGCTGTCTCTCACAGTGTTTTGCATTTTATAATCGTGATATTTTATGCCTTAGCGCGCATTTCCCAACCTCCGTTCTCCATCCCTCTTCGTTTTCACCCGCCTTTGCCAACAAATCGCATTCAGCCACATGTGGCACCTGTGCGGCGGCAACATTTGTTGTTGTTTGTCGTTGCTGGTGCTGGTGCTGGTGTTGCTGCCTTCAATATGTTGAATTCTGAAAATTATCCATGCAATGTGCAGGGAAAGTGACTGGATTTGGGGCCTTAGTCTGAACTAATAAGCATGAAACTAAGTATGGAGCGAGACAGATAGTCAAACAGTGAGGGAGAGAGTGAGCGAGATAGAGAAAGAGAACGCTGTGTATGTGTGTGTTTGCAGTTCAGTTCAGTGAACTAGTTCATGTGCGGTTTAAATATTGGATTAATTCTGGATGAAATAGGCTATCAGCGAGGAATTGCTGTCGCAGCATTAGAAATCAGCGTGAAAAAAGCTTTATTGATTCTTAGTTTGTTTATCAACAAGGCTTTTGAAGTACTTTAAAGTTGTGCAAGTTTGTTTTAAATTTACTTAAAACATAAAAGACAACTTACTGAATATTAGATAAGAGCAGCTTTGAAAGCTATACTAATTGCAGAAAAAGCATTTGAAAGCACATGAAAGCTTTATCAGTGACTAATTATTGAAATGAAATTGAAGCTTCAAATTTATTTATAATGGCATAAAAAGCTATTGAACAATTTAGCTTTCAAAGCACATCAAAGCTGCAAGTATGATGAAAGTAGCGACAGACGAACTTTGATAAGTAAAATATTAACAACATTAAAGCTTGTTGCTTAAGCAGCTTTGAAAGCATACAAAAATTTCAAATATGACTGAATATTTTAATCAAAAATTTATGAAAAAATAAATCAAAGTTACTTAAAAGAAACATTAAGAAAAAAACTAAAAAGCTTTTTCCTTTGTCATTTGCTTTGAAAGCTCTTGAAAGCTTAGCATGTGTTAAATGCATATAATGAAATTAAATAAATGCTTGAATTTGTTTTAAGTAAAATACTTTAAAATAACATGAAAGCTTTTTATAAATAAGCAAACAGTGATTTTAAAGCTGTAATATAATGTTTATCTACTAAAGAGAATTTGATGAAAAAAAGCTGCCAAAGCTGAATAAAGCTCTAGGAGATACAGTTAAGTCATACATGTCATTAAGTTGTCTTTACCTTGGGTCGTAGACTGCTCTTTCGCTCTAAGCAGTTACCGCTTACTTAATGACAACTATCTACTTATAAGAAGCTTAAAACAAAAGCTCATTCGGGTTATGGAAACCCTAGCCCCGACACGTTGAGCTTTAATTATCTTAAGCCAAAAGCTGCAAAGTCATAAAAATGAATGTTATTTAAGAATATGTGCATATTTATTATGTTTCTAACAATAATGACAGTCGCGTAGCACGAAAGGGAGCTAACAGATGCAAAGGAAGAGAGAGAGTGAGAGAGAGATAGAGAGAGGGATGCGGAGTGGTGCGTTAGCATGGGAGAGCAAGTAAGTCGTTGATGATGCCGTTTGCAGCTGATGCCCAGCAACGTTGTCATCATTTTTATGCCGCTTTAAATGACAGTCGACGGTGACGCTTGATGACAACGTCAACGCCGCCATGTTGGCTGTCCTACTCCACATATGGCTAGGCAACACATACATACACACACACACATACACACACAGGATTTTAAATTTGAGCATAAAAAATGCGTAGCAAGTTGCTCAATGTGTCAGACACAATCATTGCATGAACTTACAGCCATGCCTGTGTGTGCGTGTGTGTGTGTGTGTGTGTCTAACTACTCACACCACTTAAAAGTTTCACCTGCAAAACTTTAGCAATTCGAGGCCTTTGGCACACTTGAATAATCGTTAAGCATTTAGTCACGTTTTATTGCCAGCGAACCCAAAAACCTATTAAAGTCAACCCCATGACGACCCGCCCCCTTTTGAAACCGCCCTTAACCGACGGAACTTCTACTAAACATATGTGTAATTTTTTGTATTTTTCAAAATGACTGCAAAGTGAGTGACAAGTTGTCGTCAAAATAACGCGGCGTATACGTTATATTCTATGGCATATTGCGTATACGTCGCGTTAGCCATCTAAACATGCTTTAATATGCCACACAGCGTATGTCTGTGTGTGTTTGCAGTTTTTGTTATATATACATATATTTTTAAGCCGTTTGAGGGGCGGCTTTGGCATTTGGATAGGCGTGGCAAATGTGAAGCGTTTTACAGACTTTCATTCAAGTGGCATATTTTGTGTGTAATATTCATAAAACCCCAACAATTTGTGAGTGTGCCTGCGTGTATGTGTGTGTGTGTGTGTGTGTTTTGCATGTGTGTGTAAGTGGTTATGGGTATTTTTATGGGTAGGGGGGAACCTTTTGCTTGGGGGATTAGCAGCAAATGTTGCACGTTTCATATTATTTACATATTTGCCGCTGATCCGGCTGAAGCAACAAGTTGCCCCCAAACACCAGTTGACAAAGCGCTTTCAATACAAATGAGTTAAGCGAAGAACAACAACAATCACAGCCACAACAACAACAACCATATCTACAACAAATCTGCGACATTTTTATGTCATTTGCGGTTTGTGATACTTGTTTTTCTTCAACCCAAAAACCATATTAATGCTAAAGACTTTAACATGAAAATATTAGCATAGCATAACTACACAACTGTTAACTCTTTATAGGGTATCCAGGAGTCGAGCAGTCTTATACATAATTAATTGTTAATTATTTTATGTTTTAAGCTCTTGAAATGTCGCATGAAATTTTAAATTGTTTGCTTGCTTCAAAGCAACTGTACGCTGTCAATGCTAATTAAGTGACTGTGGAGGACATGTATGGATTCACTTACGACTGTCAATGCTAATTAAGTGACTGTGGAGGACATATGTAGGTTGTTCAGTTTTAATGCAACAGGAGACAGAGACAGAGAGAAAGAGAGAGATTTGTAAATTAAATGGGAATTTGTTGAAGACATAATACGCTTGGCAAATATGACAATAAATTAAGTTAACATGGAGAACATAGTGTTGTAAAACGCTTGACATATTGAGAGAGTGAAGCCGTGTGTAGTAGCCAGTGGTCTTGGCAATGCTTAAAAGTCACCAGTTAAGCACTGAAAAACTTATATTAGTAGCAACGAAGTGAACATGGAGGACATGGCGATATTTGTAGTTTGATAGTAAGAGAAATTAGTAGGAGCATAAAATGATTGATTTGCTTATAGAGAAATTTGAATTAAATTATTTGGTATAGCTTAATAAGTTAACATGGAGGTCATTTTAGGATAGATGGAATAAAATTAGATATGCTTAGGAAAAGTATTAAAGACTGACTTAATTAACAATGCTGTTTACTCTTAAATAAGAGTCGAAGCATTGAAGATACTTTGAACAAAGTTAACATGGAGGACGTAGTGAAATTTGTAGATACAGAGGACGCAAGAATGTTTCTAAATAATATGAATAGAAAAGTAAACTGAGATTACTAATAGTTTGCAGTATAAGTTTTCATACAATGTTAAAGAAGCGGTTGTTATCTATAAATAAACTTAACACGGAGGACAGCAAAGTGAGGATATGAAATATAAAGGCAATATATACAAATACATACAGCGTAAGTTAGGCATAAAGTAGATTTGCTGTTAATTAGAAAGCAAAATACATTAATCTACTAATGAGAAAGCTGCAAGTGAAAGTGAAGACGGTGAGGCATTGAAAGGTTAAATGTGAATGTTGAAAGTTTGTTAAGAACAAATATGCTATCCCTATTTGAGTTTGTGAATTTAAAAGAACTTGACATTTGTCTTGTAATTAGCATATTAAAATAGGAAAAATATGAAAAGTGTAATGAACATTTTTGTGCGTTTGTTGTCAAAGTTTTTGACAGCGTGTTGGAAAAGACTCTAGCTCTACTACGCGTTTTCTTCCACTTGCTCACTCTATCTTACACACACTCTCTCCCTCGCTCTAACTCGGTCTATTGTAGTATTGCAGGCATATCGTGATTTGAGAGTGGCTTCATGTAATAGATTCTTAACAGCTAAGTAGATTCCAGTTTTTATTGCTTTTGTTTTTCGCAGTGAGTTGAGAAAAACAAAAGAGCTTTCCAACTCGTAAGCCTTGACAATCACAATATGATAGTAGTATGGGGTTCTTGTATACCCTGTACAGTGCATTATTAACTTTGTGCAACAATTATGTAACAGGCAGCAGAAGGCGTGATAGACGTTATGAAGTATAGTATATATTGTTGATCTGTATCAATAGTCGAGTCGATTGAGCAATGTCTGTATTTGTTATTCTATCTGTCTGTCCTTCAATATAAAGAGCTAGAGCCAACCTTCCTTTATACCGTTCGCAGATCAAGTTTATTTTAAATTTTGAATAACTTGCTTTTTCCCTTGCAAATCGATTTAACTATTTCCAAGCTAACTATAGCCGGTATTGCTTAATGTGCAAGCTTCTCACTTAACAGATCTTTAAAGAATAATAAAGATCGGTTCACATGTAAAAAAGATATTGAGAAAAGAAAATAACATTTTGCCTTGCGGTACCAGAATATGCGCGAGCGAGACATAAATATGTGTTGATCGAGCATGAGTAAATCTCGCTAAAAAGCTGAGTACTATATCAATGCAATAACAAAGCATGCTTATTGCTGCAATCCAAAGCAAAGCAATTCTGAAACATTTCATTTTGGAATTTACCAACACTGTCATGAGTGAGTTGTACAGGGTATTATACTGTCACGTGCGCTCGATTGATTCCCTACGCTCTTTTTCGGGCAAGTTTGATGGCAAAACGTCTGTGAAAGTCGATGGCAATGGTTTTTCAAGTGTCGTAACAAACTTCACGACAAAGTTTATTGTGCATGTATATGTATGTAAAGAAAATATAAATGTATATGTATATATATGTGTGTGTGGGTGTGTATTACTTAGAGTATTCTTCCGTTTTCCAAAATAACAACATCAACGAGCGCAATATGTAAGGAATTAAACAACAAGGCCGCCAAAACGAGCCTTCGAGCGTTCAAGCAAAATTTATGAAATGAAAATGTTGAGCTTCTAGTCTTGGATATTGTGAGATAATACCAGCGACAGCATAAGGACATTGTGAAACAGGACATACAACACAGGACACATACTCGTGCACATACATCTACTAACTAACGGGGGGAAGAGACAAGAGCTCACGTTTATCCGTTTCCGCACGCTGTGACGACGCCTTGTGGCGTCTCCAATGCGGCTGCCCTGCCACTTCTGCATGCCATATGCGCGTTACATTTGTACTCGGTTGTCTTACGGATTCTTAGATGCCCCTTTCGTTGGCCCAAAGGTATGACAACTTTGTCATCTGATGGGATTTATGTGCCATGTGCAGTTAAATAAATAAAAATAGAGAAATTACAAAATAGAAAAATATTAATAAAATAAACATATAAACTATAAGGTATAATATATATTAATAAATATAAAAAAGCATATAAATAAATTTAATAATAAAAGATTTCATTAAAAATTTTAAAAAATAATTATATTAAAAAATTGGAATTAAATAAAATAGTACATAAAAGTAAATAAATAGAAAATGTCTTTAAATACAAGTGAATAAAAAAATTGATGAATTAGTTAATCAGTTTAATATTGTAATTAATAAATCATTCAAATGTTAATGAATAAAAATAAAAATTAAATAAAGTATAAACTAACTGAATAAATAAAAAAAGTGTACAAATAAATATATAAATAAACAAGGCATTTGTTTAGATGTAAATAAATATAAATAAATTTAATAATAAAAGATTTCATTAAAAATTTTAAAAAATAATTATATTAAAAAATTGGAATTAAATAAAATAGTACATAAAAGTAAATAAATAGAAAATGTCTTTAAATACAAGTGAATAAAAAAATTGATGAATTAGTTAATCAGTTTAATATTGTAATTAATAAATCATTCAAATGTTAATGAATAAAAATAAAAATTAAATAAAGTATAAACTAACTGAATAAATAAAAAAAGTGTACAAATAAATATATAAATAAACAAGGCATTTGTTTAGATGTAAATTAAGAAATAAATACAAAATACATGCATAAATAAATTTGTTTAATAAACAAATAAATTAATAATTTTTAATAATAAGTAAAAAAAGTAAACTGTAAAAATAAATATTGTAATATGTAAGAAAAAAGTATATAAATGAATGTCTGCATATAAAAACAAATTTATATTTCTAAAAAAATAAATCAGTTTATGAATTACTTAGAAAGTAAATTAAAAAAAATAATAAAATAAATTAAAATGAATATAAGTAAAAAGTCAGTAAGCTAATATATAAATAAAGTTCATAGTAATAAAATAAATTGGCAAATACAAAATAAATAGATGAATAAAAATATTAAATCAATTCATGCATGAGTAAAATATATAAATAAATGCCTACATAAATGGCTAATAATTATTCATAGATCAATTCTGTGGTTTCTCCTAAAATTATAAATTATAAAATTAGTAAGTATAGAAAATCCTCTTAGTATTAATGTTAACATAGTTTGTTTGGATAGAATTAATGATTTATCTTTAAAATAATTAAACATATAAAGTAATTTAAAAGGTTGCAATTAGATGTGACAGCTCAGCAACTCTGTTTATCATACAACATTATTAATTCTTGATTTTGCTTGTTATTCTCTCTTCTATAATCAGCTTCATATTTGATATCATTTTGATATCAGTTCTATCACAGTACCAACTTACGCAAAGCGCTTCAGCTTTGACTACACTCAACCTTGCTGTCATATTGAAGACCTACAGAATGCCTGCCTCGAAGATACTCCAAATAATACTATTAATAGCTCTCTTTTAAGAGTATTAAATATTCGACACATGACTGTGTGTGGAATGTCTTTATTTGGTTTCATTTCGCCTGGTACTTTTTAATTTTTGCATATCCTGCAGCCTTTTGCCGCTTCTTCGGAAGTTGCCGCGATGCGGGACGTATTCATGTTTTACCATTTTAACTTTTTGATATGCCCAGACCGCCGTATCTCCTCTACACCTCCCTTGCTCCCAACTTCATTTCATCTCCCATACTCCAGCTGTGTCATTGTTTTTTTTTTTCTTCTTCTTCTGCTTTTGCTGATTGCACAACAGAATGAAAACAAATTGTGTGCAATAAAAGTGAGAGTCGAATAAAGCACGGCACAAAGAACTCAACTAAAAGGCGCGCCTCAGAGCTGTTGTTCGGATCAGTGTACTGTCGTACATTGAGCAGACGCCAGTTTGACACCCCGTGGAGTTACATATGTCTATTGTATGCAACACACAGGCGAAGATTGTGTTCTTTTTTTTTTTTTTTTTAGTTTTTTGCGAGGTATCTGTGAGTAATTATTTGCCCTTAAAGTGTATTTCTAGCTCTAAATTAAACCCTATTTGTATTTACAGGGTATCTTCTAGTCTGCTATTGCATTTTATCTCTAATTGACATTAATTTCAAAATGCAGTAAATAATATGACTTCTAATGATCCTGCATTTCTATGCACAGGGTATATGCTAGTTTGAAATAGCCTATTAGCCATAATAAGAGGGTAACTGTTTGTTAATTTCCCTTATCTTTTAATTTTTAGTTCATGAATGTTTATGATTTTTAATTTAAATTTACAGGGTATCTACTTGTCGGTCATATCACTTTATCTATAGTTACGGGGTATTTTTCATTGAATTGTACTCAGTTTTAAAGTACAGCGTATTAGGTGATTTGCTAATGATTCTGAATTTTCATTTACAGGGTATCTGCTAGTCTGTTTGTTCCTAGTTACAGGGTATTCGTCAAATAATTAATTAATTATCGTTAGCTTTAAGAGACAACATATCTCATGATTAGTAATTTCTATATACAGCGTATATGCTACTTTTGTCAATAGTTGCAGGGTATTTGTTAGTGTATATCAATTCATTTCAAATTTCAGATTAACATAATGGAAAATAATGCTGATATTCTAGTCACTGGGCATCTGCTAATTATTGTTTACATACTTTTTGCACAAATTTAATTAAGCACTCTACAGGGTATAATAAAGCGATCTTGAGATTGAAAACAGCAAGAATCGTGTTCGCCTTGAATTAAAGTTAAAGCAATGTGCAATAATTGAAGCATCGCGGCGTCTTAGTCAATTCTCAGTAAATCACAATTAGTAGCGTCAAAAGCCACGCCCACAAAACACACACACACACACGCACACAGCCATAGACAGGCAAGCAAACATTTTAATTTTGTGGAAAACTTTTAACACACAAAAAGGAATCGCATTAAATTTGGTTTACACGCAAATTTTGGGCGGCAAACAAAAGTGCCACAAATACATTTTGTTCGCTAACGAGGCAAAGGGGCAGCTGCAGCCGCTTGATAGGAGGGGGTGAAGCGGGCGAAGGGCGGGGTGGTACAGTTGCAGGTGGCACAAACCGCTGCCAAAAACTAAAGAAATTTCTGGCGCGCCACAAAAGTTCAACTTGGCGAGTAAATCGTTGACGTCATGAACGTGGCGCCACCAAAACGATGCTGCCCCCGCGGCGCGTGTGCTAAATGAGCCAATAAGAGTGCCAGTATAGGTGGCAGCAACAAGGGGCATGGGGCATGGGGATGGGGGCATTGAGCGACTCTAAATTTGCAATGCCAACTTCAACTTCAAGAACGCTGTAAGTTCGCGTCTTGGGCAATTGTAATGAGTTGTGAGTTGTGTGTGTGTGTGTGTGTGTGTGTGTGTGTGTGTGAATCGCCTGCCACATGCCTCATGCCTCATGCCTCATGCCACTTGTCGCCTGCCTCGAGTACTTCATAGAGTACGCTGCTCGTTGATGTGGAAGCGCCAGCGACAGCAAATGGCGCACTGATAAGACACAGAACCTAACCGCAACCAAATGACCTTTAAGACTTAGCGCACAGCTCGAGTGCCGACTCACAGTTACCCTGTAAATGTATCTTAAAATAAGTGTCTATGTGTATCATACCACTTGGTTTGTCAGCCCCAACACTCAGGGCATTGGTTTATAGGGTATGCTAAACAAATTATGCGGGCCTGCTGATTTCTATAGCCTTGTTTGCTATTTTGTGCCAATTGTTGTTGCTGTTGTTGCAGGCAACGAGGCGAGCAATTCGCAGACTGTTTCTATCTCCTCATAACACAGCAAAAAGCTGGCGATGTAGCTTTCAACATTTGTATTTGTATTTGTATTTGTATTTGTATTTGTATTTGTATTTTGTGGCATACTACTTTCATATTTCGAGGCGTGCTGCGATTCGGTTTCCCTTTCGATAGATCTACAATCAGCCAGGATGCGATGTATCTATGCATCTGTATCTATTGTGCCTGTTTTTTAAGCTAAGTAATTGTATCTGTATCTGCATCTCTAGCTGTGTAATTTGGCTTCTGTTGAGTCTGTTTATAATTCTATCTTTTGCTGTTTTTTATTTCTCCGAAGTTGCAACTTTGTATATCTGCAGCTGTATCTTTTTATTTCTCTAAAGTTGTATCTGAATTTGTAGCTGTGTCTTTAACCATCAATTGTATCTGTATCTGACTTACCTTTAATTTATATCTTTATGCATATTATATCGCAAATTATATCTAAAGATGTATCTCCAGTTATTAGTAACTGCAGCGATTGCAGTATCTACGAATGTAGCTAACATATGCCTGTATCAATAATATATATCTTCAGCTGTATCTGGGAATGTATCTATAGGCATATATACCTGTGCATCTTTAACTGTATCTGTAGATATTTCTTTATATATCTCGAGCTATAGCTGCAAATGTATCTATATGTTCATATGTGTATCTTTAACTTATATCTGTATCTTTAACTCGTGGTCTATCACATCATCTATTTATTCGTTCTCTTTGTATCTACAGCGATTACGATTGTATCTACGAAAGTAGCTGACATATGCCTGCATCAATAGATCTTCAGCTTCAGCTTTATCTAAGAATGTATCCAAAGTAATAAATATCTGTGCATTCTTAACTGTATCTGTAGATATTTCTTTATATATCTCTAGCTGTAGCTGCAAATGTATCTGTGTGTACATTTATAGATACATTTGTATCTTTAATTCATAGGCAATCACATCATCTATTTAGTCAAAATCTCTTGCTTTATTTTGCTCAACAACATCAACAATTTATTTAATATTTTAATTAAAATTTCGAAATGTTAAGACATAACAAACTCAAGCGACAAATGACAGTTAAATATTGTTGTGTTTGTAGTTCACTTCCTCTCGCATTCTCTCCCATTTCTTTTTTAATATCTCTGATTTCTTTTTAGTTATTGCTGTTTGCTTTTCACTTCCGTTTCGCGGGCAAATCACAAATGTCTGCGATGCCTATGTCTTATATAATGAGACCGACAATTTCGCCGTTTGCCCTGCCCTACCCCCCGTCGGCCTTGCCAGCCTTGTTGTCAATTTTATTTTGGCCATTTTTGGCATTTGTAGCCATGGCCACGACTTGCGGCTCATTTGCTGCTCTTCGACGCGTCTTCAAGTGGGTGCAAATAGTTGTTGTTGGCATTCCGGCGTGACGCGACTCCTGCTTCGTTTTGTGGCAGGCATCAGAATGTGCCACCTCCACCCCCAACCACTTCTCCCCTTCCCACGCTACGCCCATTTGCCACTTTGCTTATCTTATCTCCCTCATTGAGGCAATGTCAAGTGTCTGCATAATTTGATTGCCTGGCTAATTCGAGTTGCGCGGGGGACCAACTCAGTTAATAATTCACACATTTTTGAAGTGGTAACGGATCACGCTCATTGCTTGACACGCCCACAAGATAACATGCCTAACGCCTACCAAGGAAAACGGTCAAGTCTTCTGTGTGCGTGTGTGTGTGTGTGTGATTTGCCTTTGGCTGCGTTTATGTTTATCTCTCACTCACTCCCTTTCTCTCTCTCTCTCTCTCTCTCTCTCTCTCTCTTTCTGTCTCTCTCTCTCTCTCTCTCTCTCTCTCTCTCTCTGTGTCCTACTTACCGTTGCGTGTGTTGCCTGTAAATTGGCGCATTTCGCTTGGCAAAACATTCCACACGCTGCATTTCAATCATCATTGTTTTGTTTATACGCACACACACACTCACACACACACACACATATTTACATCGGCATGTGTGTGTTGGTTTAATGTCTATGCTGACTGTGGTGTGTTTGGTGTTCAGCCATCTGATGCCAACAGCGGAAATGGACACGTCTTTCTGCCCTTAACAACAGCAAAATATTCGCTTTGACGCTGTAAAGTAGGCTACAGTAAACACTCGGTATCGTAGTCAGTGAACACAAATGGCAAATAATTAATTTTAATTATAGTTAATATATAATAATAAAAACTAAATAAAAAAAAATAAATAGATATATATAATATATATAAAATAAATAAATAAATAAATAAAAAAAAATAATAATAACAATAAATAATAATTAAAAATAATAAGTAATAAGTAATAAATAATAAATAAATAGTAATAAAATAAAAAAAAAATTATTTAATAATATATAAGTAAAGAATATATAATAATCTATAAATAATACGAAAATTAATAAATTATATAAAAAAAAAAAATACTAAATAATAATTACAAAAAATTTAAATAAATAATTAAAACTATATAAAGAATAAATAATAAATTATAAATAAATAATAAATTATAAATAATAAATAAATAATAATTAATAAATACAAATACATAAATAATAATTAAAAATAATAAATAATAAGTAATAAATAATAAATAAATAGTAATAAAATAAAAATAAATTATTTAATAATATATAAGTAAAGAATATATAATAATCTATAAATAATACGAAAATTAATAAATTATATAAAAAAAAATAAATACTAAATAATAATTACAAAAAAATTAAATAAATAATTAAAACTATATAAATAATAAATTATAAATTATAAATAAAAAAATAATTTTTAAATAATAAATAAATAATAATTATTAAATACAAAAAATATATAATAATAATATATAAATAAATAACAGATACTAAGTAATAAATGATACAAAAAAATAAATAATTAAATAAAAAAAATTATATAATAAAAAAAATTACTAAATAATAAATTATAAATAATAAATATAAGTAAGTCAGCGCTGCTCTTGAGTTTTACAAAGTGTTCTGTTTGAAGAAGAGACTTGGTAAATATGAAAGATATACTTAGAGCGATATCAAGTATACGCCACATTGACGAACTTAAAGTGGAGAGCAACAGCAGATGATTTGTAAGCACGTCAAGTGCGTTATTTGTTTTTCTGCTATTTTTTTTTTCTCAATATCATATTTCTTTGAATGCTCAGCGTGTAACCATTTGCATTGTCAATCAACTGTGCACAAGCACACACAGAACGCACAGACACACTCGCACGCACACGCACACACATCAGCACACACTTTGCAACATTGAGAATCAAATGGTAAATGACCAAAGATTATCAGTTTCATTCATAATATTTACTCAATTATGCGGCAATAAACGCGGCCTCAACTTGGTCAATAAAAATGAAACGTGTGTGGCATTGCAAATCGAAAAGAGAAAAGCAATATATATAAATATATATATATATATATATATATATATATATAAAGTAAAACAAACAAGCAAGTAAGAATTATGGCCTAAAACCCACTGACCAGCAACATTTGCCGTGCTCGTGGCTCATCCTTAATTTCAACTCGTTGCCAGGATGCTGACACCCTTTTTTTGTGTCTTCCTACTTCTTTTTTGGCTGTGATGAAAGCCTGGCCAATTGTTATGACGACTTTTGCTGACTCTGCACGAAGCCACACAGAGCAAAGCAAAGACAAAGAGACAGAGAGAGGGAGAGATAGATAGAGAGAAAGAGAGCGAGAGTTACAGTGTTTGTACTTGAGTATATTTGCCATGACATGCGACCACTTGGCTAATTTCCATGTAGTTAACAACGATTCGTAGTAAGAAAAGCAAAAGCAAAAGAGAAAACAAAATAAAAAAAATAGAGAAAAGCATTTGAGGCCACCTCCATGTTCAGTTTAAATGATAATTCATGCAGTGTATGCAAATTATTGCAATTATAATCAATTTTATGCAAAATTAGCAAATACATTTTAAGTGGCCAACGCAATCAAACAAAAATTGTATTTGACATTGAGCTGAGCTTAGATTACGTCTAGTTTAACCAAAAAGGCTAACAGACAAGTAGCCATGAATTAGCAATGATATCAAATTAAAACTTTAAGTTGGCAAATATTTGCACTTAAATGTTATAAACTGTTTAAAGATTTGGTTACTTTTGGTTGACTGGGTGACTGGTTGACTGGTTGACTGGTTGACTTTTAGTTAATGCGATTGGGGTGTTTCAAAGTTTCAATCGTAAATATTCAAAACAACAACAACAGATACAACAATAAGCATGACAACATTATCGGTGCTTTCATCAGTGGCCACCCAGGCACAGTGGGCCATGTTGTCAATTTGATCCCTTTTGAAATTCGACAAAAGTGCAGTTAAGTAAGCTCTACTTTAAGAATACTTTAAATACAATTTAAGCTTTATATTTCCTAGAAATTTGTCATTGTTTGCTTTTGCATTTAAGTTGACAAAATATTTAAATAATGTAGAAGTAACTTCAAGTGAGTCCCCAAAAAAAAAAAAGAAAAATATTTAAGAAGATGTTTTAAGTAAGCTAGTTAACCTTACTCCATAGAATTTATCTTCATACAAATTAAAGTTTAGTTGTACTACTGAATTTAAGTATAACTTGTCTATTTCTAATTATGTTTGATTATTGAAATTATTATTACATATATAATTTATAAATTTAAATATTCTTAAATTAAATATTCCACATTCGGCTCATTCCATGCATTTTTCAACTTCAAACCGAATGTTCAATGAGGCATGAAAGTTCAGTTCAATCTGAATGTTGGCATTCAATGTCATTCGCTCTGTCGAATTGAAGTATTTTCTTATCATAGAAATGATCAATAAAGAACACAGCAGACATTCCTATTATCAGCTGTTGTGATGTAGATATATATTTGTAGAATAAACAAACTATAAATGATATTTATATTGAGTCTCCGCATAACGATTTCACTGCTACATTCTTACGAATGCCAAGACAGGTGGAATAATTTTAATAGTCTGTCTCCCATTTCCATCTGTCCGAAGTGAACATAACAGTCTTGGCAAATCATTAACAATTTTATTGTATCCATAAGTCCATAAGATAGGTCTGCCGAATCTGTATTCAATAAACACTTTAAAACATTTGTTAAATATAAAATTAATGGTTGTATTACTAGATCCTAAATATTTTTATAAGTCCTTTTATTTATATTAAATTATTATTATTACTTTCAACATATATATATATATATATATATATATATATTTAATTAAAAATATAAATATTTCTATATCTCAGACCTATCTATCTGTCATACCCATTAGAGGAAAGTGCTTGAATGCCAAATTTACTTAGCTTTAACTTTATTTTATTACAAAAAATCACAATGCGGAGAGTACAAACAAAATCATCCCAAGGATGGAAATGAGTAATTTTAATAGCTGCTTTTTAGTGGAAATGATTTACTTGGTAGACAACTGTTGAGTTGTGTTTATACGAGCAGCTTTAAGCCATTTTTTGTAGAAATGGGATTAACTCGAGAGAAAAATATTTAGAAATCTGTTATATTAAATGTATTTATTATTTATTCTTTTCATTACAACACATACTTCATCTCACATCACTTCTGCTACTCGGGTGGAAATTAATAAATTGCTGCATCGTTCTTCATCGGAATGTGCTTAAAGATTGATGCCAGAAAAGTCACTCAATAGGTGGAAAATAAGCTACTTGATCAGATTTGCACAGCTCCACATGAACTTCTTGGTGAAAACATCTTGGAGTAAACTTCTTTTCCTCCATTCTTCTCTGCTTCTCACTCAATCAATAGAAATATGAAAGCAAGTTCTGAATGTCACCCCCATTGGTGGAAAATGACTTTCTTCCACAAATTCCCTCAGCTGCAAATTAGCGTCTGTGTAGAAAACTGTCTAATATTGTTTGTTATTTCCTCATTCAATCTTTAGAGTCACTTTTAGAGTACTATGAGAACTATCGGCATTTCAAATTTCTATTTAAATTTTTCTAAAAATAATTGACTTAAAATTAATTAAAAAAAATAATAACCTAAAATTGATTTGCCACACTGTGCGGCGGCAGAAAAGTTTTAACTGTTTCCATATTACGCATACGCCCCGTAGACGACCAGCGAACTCGTTTGCCACCACATAAGCCATCCTGTTACGATTGATTTGCAGCAAGTGTTGTCTTGACGTTGGCCAAGTTGAGCGGCAAAAGAGTTGAGTTTGAGTTGAGCTGAAATTTTTTTTTGCTAGTTGCTCGTGGGAGGGGTGGGTCGGGTCGGGTGGGGTGACAAACCAACAAACAAGCCAACAGACAAGGCAAACATGGCCCAACAAATGGCCAAGTTACGAGTAAAGCAGCCACATGCCGCCTGACGGGCAGTCGACCAAAGTCAAACAGCAGCCAACACACACACACACGCACGCACACAGTCAGTACACACACACACACACACACACACGCTCGCTGAAAGCAATATAAATTGCGCCAAAATACTCATACGCACTGTGTGATGCCTTGTGGTGCTCAGCATGAGGTTTGATTGAGGCCAAAATGTCTGCGACTTCTGCCAGGGCTGCAAAATCCGGCATTTGCTTCAGCTCGCTTAAAGTTTTTAATTTATTTTTATTCTCTTCGGCATTTTGTTGTATTTATTTAACTATTTGAAAGCTCAAAGCTTTCATTTTGATTATGAATAGAACAGAATATGAATAGATACATAATAATAATTTATATAATAGCTGTATTTAGCTTCAACTTAGGAACTATGCCCTTCACTCCAGAACAACTCAAATTGTAATTTGAAGCAAAGTTTATTATGATTTTTCAGATGCTTGTAATCTTATTGCTAATATTGAGGTTGTGCATTGGTGAGCAATAAACATATTGCTTCAGTTTCTGTGATTCAGTTGTCAACCATTCTGCTTGGGTCTGGAAAAACTTAGAACAGTGTGATGTTTTTACAGACACCTTGAAGAATTGAGTCAGCTGTTTTTCTGAAAAGTCTGGCAGCTCCATTAACATATTTGCTTCCTTTTGTATATCATCTGAGTGGGGAACTAACAGAATCACTTGACTTATTATTCTGCTCTGACGTTGCTACTCTTTTTTATACCCTGGGCATATTACAAATGGGTGTAATAGCTTTGTGCAAATGTATGAATGAAGGAATGAGGCAGAATGA
The DNA here is from genome assembly GCA_018901825.1 of Drosophila funebris. Classification (NCBI taxonomy): domain Eukaryota; kingdom Metazoa; phylum Arthropoda; class Insecta; order Diptera; family Drosophilidae; genus Drosophila; species Drosophila funebris. The sequence continues at coordinate 1,383,271 of JAEIFK010000455.1, read as the reverse complement.
AGCATCTTCGACACTAAAAAGTATATATATTATAGATTATTATCAATAGCCGAGTCGATCAAGCCATCTATTATTCACAAAAGCAAGAAGGAAGAATATATGGAATACAGAGTTTGTAACAGACTGAAGTAGGCGTACAGAAACACGGACAAAGCCGGCCGATAAGGTATATTAGTATATTGTCTGTTTGCTTAATTATGCATTGCAGAGACTGAAAGAAGTAGCAGTTGATGCGACTGGAATATAGTAATAGACTTAGCTAACAAATAGATTTGAGTTTCTTAGCGACTAAACATAAAAAGTAATCACAGAACTTGTAAACTTTTGTCGCATGATTCTAGGAAGAGAGTTGCCACACTTGGGGTTAATTGATGAATGTGCAGCCCTGGCATTGAGTAGTATGTGCGCTGAGAGGCGACATCAAGTCACCAAGAGTCGAGAGTCGAGAGTCGAGAGGCGAGAGTCGAGGGTCTAACAGGGCATGGTCGAGGCGTTGCAAGGCGTGTTGGGGCACGTTGGCATAGACAAGAAATTGATGTGCTCACAAACACAAGCAAACAAACGCACAAAGCAACTAAAAACAGTTTGGAGGGTTGGAAAGGATTGTTTGCAAGGCTTGGAATGGACGGCATGGTTAGCATGATTGAAGGTGGCTGGGGCGTGGCAGACATCAAGGCGCATAGCGTTAACAATATGCCAAAAGAATGTGGGCCAACAATAACAACAACTTCATATACATATAGTATTGATCGACTAGAATATATCCTGCAATTAAGTCAACAATTATTTTGATTTTTTTTTTTGTATTTAAAAGAAATTTGCTTAACTGCAACATGTGCTGCAAGTGTGTAACTGTAATTGATAGACTAAAAGATATCCTGTAATTAAGTAAACCACATAAATAAGAAGATTTACGCCAAAAATGACCACATTTTACGACTTGATGATACTATCTTAATTAGAGTTTACAAAAACTTGATTGACTACATAATACCCTGTAATTAAATGCATAACAATCGAAAGCATATATATCTAACAAGCACAAAACATTGCTCTGCTAGAAAGTAAGCATAAAGTTAATTTGCATGTTAACTGTAATTGATCGACTTATAGATGACCTGTAAATCCGATTAAATGCTTTATAAAAGCAGCCATATACCTATTGAACGACTAGAAGATACGCTCTAAATACCTGCACACATAGCCCCATCTAAAAGATTGATCGACTAGAGGATACTCTGTAAATATATGCCTTGGTAAATCAAGAATATTAATTGACTGAAATTAAATTGTCAAGAAAAGAATTCATACCCATCTTTAAACAGATTGATCGGCTATCAAACACCCTGTATATTCATTTTAAAATGCTTAAAAGCAACAGCAAAGCCATTTGCGTGTCACTTATCTCTTTGCAAGTTGTTTATACACTACTGTTGTCAACTACAGGGTACAGGGTATAATTATGACAGATGTATGAAGTTGGCATACCGACAGATTCCACATAACCTGAGGACGCGTCGCCAGCAGGACTGTGAAACACTCTTACAGTGGTTTATAGCATTATGATTACAATGCTGATGATCATAAGCATCATCATCATCAGAACGATGACGTTATATAAACATTATGGGGAAACTTACTAAAAATGACAAAGACAAACAACGGCACGTTTTTTGCCTCTCTTTTGAATTGTTGTGATAATAATATTTGTTAAGATTCGACTTTGGCTTCAACTGAATCTCAAATGGCCATTGAAAATGATACAGATACTCGCTGATGGGAGGGAGCGGGAGGGTGGGGGGTTACGTGTAGGTAGGTTGGTAGGTAGGGTCAGGTGGATGTTGCCAATAAATAAACATTTCATTTCAAAAGTGTGGCCGCAATGAATTATGCGCGCACTTTTGACAGCCACTGTAGTTGATATCATTGATACACAAAATGATTGTTATCATTATTATTATTATTTATTTATCATCACTTTGTAGTAAATTTTTTTATCTTTCTTATTGTCGCTTACAGCTTTATCAGCAATTGATAAACTTTTTTTCAGCATTACAAAACAGTTTGCTATTTTTATTAACTTTCATGATAAATATAATAGATTGAAATGTATAATAAATTTATATATTTCTGGCTGAAATTTATTTCTCAGATTCTTAGCACTGTAGACGAACTGACATGCTGTATATTTTAAAGTTGTCTACTTCCATTAATCGCAATTACTTTGCACTTATTCCCCTTGTTATTTGAACGACATTTTCCTGTAGTTTTTTTAAAGTTTGTAAATTATAAAAATTTTAGATAAAACTGAGATCATCTGAAAATTATTTATAAATTTATATTACAATTTTTGTATTATTATTTATTTTTATGGTAAGTTAATAAATTAAATCTAATTATGATTTTTAAAACTGTTGTTGTAGTAGTCTACTGATAACAATGAGTGTTCACATCCCTCAAACTCATATCAAAATGCACGAAATAAATTAAGAAAATAATTATCTAAAATGCTTCATACATTTTTCTATATTATTTATATAATTTAGTGCAAATAATTAAAGCTTCCTTTCATAAGACTTAAATTTTTCTATATTTTTGCGCATATTCATTTATTTGCTTTTCATTTTTGCAGTAGAAGTTGTAAAACTGCAAACTTGTTTAGTTAGCCGAAACTTAAGAACTCAAATGCCTTTATAAACTTAAATTTTGAGGCAGAAATTACTATACATTTATTAATATAAAAATTAAATTAAAGTCAAAGAAAGAGGCGTCTATACACAAAAGTATACACAAAACACAACGTTCAAAGCATCCTAAGTTGGCGACCGTATATACATAACTTCGATGCTTTATTTGACAAATATTGCTTTTTGAACGTAAAATGTTTTCAATCACTTTAATTACGTATTAACGATGCAATATCTTATGTTGAGTATCTGTCGATTGTGGGCTCTTGGCTTAACGGGCCGGAAATCGTTTGATATTTCAGTTTGGCCGACAAAGGCAAGTCAAGTTTGTCAATTGAATTCTGTGTGTGAGTGTGTGTGTGTGGGTGTAAGTGAGTATTGAGATTGGGGACAATGTCAATGCGTTGCAATGGGAAGTTGCAACAGCATATGAAGTAGCACATGTATGTGGCAACAGCAAGTATAGAAACAACAACAAGAACAAGAACGAGAAGTCGACAGCATAGAAAAGCGAGCGTATCTCTCGTTTAGGGATTTAATTAAAATGTCAGTTTGGGGGAAATGGGAAAGCGGCTTCAGGGGGTGAAAATGGATAACGAGGGCTGCGAGTGGAAAGTTTTGTTGCTTAACGAAATGAAAATGCAGCCGTTTTCCATGCTGCTCTCGACTTTTATCTCCTTTTTTTTTCCTGTCTATTTTTTTTTTTTTTTTTGGTATTCTTTTTATGCTTACAGAGTGACTCACTCACTGTTCCACTCTCTCTCTCTCTCTCTCTCTCTCTCTGTCTCTCTCTTACTTTATTTTCCTCTCTCTGTGTCTGTCTCTGTCGCTAGGAACACCTGCAGCTCTTTGTCACAAAGCTGTCATTAAATTTGGTTGTGCCAAGCTCAAAGTAAATACAAATGTGTGCAGAAAGTAGGGGAACCAAGCAAATAGGGGACATGGAGGTGGGGGGAGCATAGGAAGGGTAGAGATAGGTGGAGAGTAGGGTGCGCTGTTTGTTGATTGAAAAATAATTAAATTTCCCTAGAACAAAATTGCTTAATATGTAGCATCAAGTGGAGCTTGAGTAAATATTGCGTATACGCAGCGTAAGCCGTTTTGTCTTAAGCAAACAACATCTGCAAATGGCCACACCAGCTTGTGTGCATGTGTGTGTGTGAGTGTGCGTGTGCCTGTATGTGTGCGCATGTGTGTTAACAGTTAATTATGACAATTACAAGGCAATCGATGCTGTATTTATGACACCTCGAATGAAATCCATTTATGAGCGTATAATTCATTTAACCAGGCCAACAACACACAGCACGCCTGAAGATTGTAGATAAGGCAACAGCGTTAAAATGATTGCCTGGAAAATTGTGAACGGGCAAATATCCTAGAGTTTTTTTTTTTTTTTTTCTGTTGCCGATGCTATGGGGTATTATTAAGAACTTGAACTTTCTGTTGCCTTAAATATTCCCAAAAGTCAAATTTTTGTATATGCATGCTTGCTTTCGTTTCTTCTCTCTGTGTCTCACTCTCTGCTTCTGTCTCTGTCTCTGTCTTTCTTTGTGTGTTTTGCTCTGTCTCTCTCCTCTCTCTCTCTCTCTCCCTCTCTCTGTGTGTCTACGCACAAAGAGGCTGCTACCATAATGGTTATGATAATTGCATCGCATACTTTTCGCTTCAACGCCATTTTTGAAGACAGTTGGCATTTTTGACTACAAGAGTTTGGCTTTCGCTTTCGTTTTTTGGCTCTTATTTTTGGCTTTTACTTTGGCTTTAGCTTTAGCTTTGACTGTGGCTTTGGCAAGTTTTGCCTTTTATTGCAGCTTGGAGCAGCCAATTACCAGACTTTACCTTTTGATTACTTCATGTTTCTTTTTTGCCCCAAACAACTAAAAGCGAAACGAGTTTACTGTGCTCGACTACAACATATCCCGTTGCAGTGCTGTTCTGTGCACTTTAGATTTCGGTTTATTTAATAATTTAATTTTATTTGATTTTGCTTAATTTTTCATTATTTTATTTATTTTTATTTATTTTCATTTCATTTTATTTTAATTAACTGCGTTTTATTTTTTTTATGTTGATTAATTTTGTTCAAGTTTTTGGTAATATTTTATTTCAATTTATTTCCTTTATTTTATATTATTTTATTTCGCTTTATTTTTTCCGTTTATATTATTTTATATTATTTAATTTAGAATATTATTTATTTAGTTTACTTACATTTATTTACATTTTATTTTCTTTCATTTTATTTCCATCTTATTTTATATTATTTTACTTAATATTATTATATTTCGTTATCTTCCTTCATTGTATTTTAGCTAATTGCATTTTAATTATTTTTAATTATTTTTATTTCATTTCATATTGCTTTATTTTATATGATTGTATTTTAGTTACTTTTATTTTATTTTGTTTTCATTTTATTTGTTTTTTTTTTTTAATTTTATTTTATAGGAATTAATTGTTTATTTATTTTTTTGATTAATAATTTTTATTTAAAGGAAAATTGAGGTTTAATCGTTACTAATATAACAACTTGACTTTTAAATAGTTGTGCTAGTTACAAAGGAAGTAAAACGTGATTAATCAAAGCAGATGTGTATTTAATATAATTGAATTTATGTTATTAAAAATATATTTGAACAAAATGGAATTGTTTAATAATTTCAACAGCTTCAACTGTTATATATTTCAGTAAGTTTGCATTTTAGTTTTTCACATACTTAAGTATATACTTAATTCATTGCAAAGACTGAGGTAGCATAGCCATCTGACAGAATATAATGTGAAAATAAATATTATAAATGAGATGCAACCACTTTATTTCCTTAAGACAAATATTCCTCTTAATCTACTTCTGAAACTTTTTACTACGTTTAATAACAAATGCACATTTTAAATATTGGCGTTAATAGTGATTTAACGTTGCCATTCACATTTGAAAAGTCTGACTAAATGAAAAAAAAAATCTAAATCCCTTAATGCAACAAATTGATGTTTCTTCATTCAATACACATGTATTAATCTGTATAATATTTTTTTACTATCAAAAACATGATAATTTAATGATGAATTGAATTCGTCACATTTTAAAGCTGATGTCAAAAAAAAAAAATTGAGCTTTATTAATGGTTTGTCACTTGCGCTCACAAAACACTTAAAATAACATTTAATTGAGATTTTTTATGATAATTTAATAAATAATAAGGTTTACTGAGTGGCAAATCTAAATTGAAAAAAAAAAAAAACAACAATTATATAAATTCATAAGCTTATAGCGTTTTTGGAGTGACTCAAAAAAAAAAAAAAAAATAAATAAATAAATAAATAAGAAACTCTGAATAAGTAAATTAAAAACTTTAATTTAATTTAATGATATTGAATAATTATTGAATAATTATTTATTATACTATCATATTGTATTGAAAACAAATATCAAAAATTATATTAATATTATTTTTATTTGCATAGTTGCCTTCATTTTCATTGCTACTTCTATAACATTTGTTGGAAATTGGAAAATGTAAATTAAATGTAAATTAATGAGTATAAATTAATAATACTATGCTAACTTAGAGGATATTTAATCTTCTTCAGAGCTGAAGATATTGATATTGTGGTTGTTCGAATTTTTCGTATGTTATTCGTTGGAACATGCATATTTGTTGGCCTGATGGTTATGGCATTTGTTGCTGTTGTTGTTTTTCTTGATGTTGTTGTTGTTGCTGTTGCTGTTGCTGTTGCTGCTGCTGCTGCTGACAACAACAACCTGTGGCAACAACTTTTGTTATGATTTTAAGCCATGCCAAAAAGTAGGCAACAAGAAACCAAATGTCGCTGCACACATGTGGGAATGTATGTGTGTGTGTGTGTGTGTTTGTGTGTAAAGTCAACTGATGTTGCAAGCGCATGGCATTTGTTGCTATTGTTATTGCTGCTGCCGCTGGCAGCGACGCAAAACTAAAGCGGAAACGGAAGCGGCCAAGCTGCCAACTTGCACTTTACACTCTGCTTCTTCTATGTACGCCGCCATGTTCTTGTTTATTTTTTTGTCCACGCTTGCAAACAAAAAGCCAAAACAAAATGCCAACGAACATGCACCATGTGTGTGTTGCATGTGTGTGCGTGCGTGTGTGTGTGTGTGTGTGTGTCATACAAAAGGCGACAAAAAGGGCAAACAACAATAGAAACATGCCCCGAAAGCTGTTTACTTCACATTCACTTTGTATTTTCTTTGCCTTTTTTTCCACATTTTCTTTTTCTATTTCGTATTTTTTGTATTTTTTTGTATTCTTTGTATTTTTGTTGTTCTGTGGTATTTTTCTAATACTGGCAATACCCTAGCGAAATATGCTCAAACCTCTGGCAATTGTTAGCAAATCTGTAAAAGAATTGAAAAGAAAAACGCAAATGTTATTATTTTTGACAGCATTGAAGTGTATTTTATTATTTTTATTTTGTTTGTTTTCACTTTTCCTAATACTCTACAATTATAAAGAAGGGAATCTTCTCGAACATTATTTTTATATATTGAAAACAAACGATTTATAGCTTACTTAAAGTAAAAATGCATTTTGTCGGGTGGTAGGACTTGCTGTTGCTGATATATAATCGTTATCGGTTGCTTATCGAGAAAACATTAAATTGATATCTAATATTAAGTACTATTGTTATTATGATAAATGCTCTAGATAATGCTAAACTGTTATCGATAAATGAATTTAGCCCTTGTCACATCTCTAGTAGTTGGCACTGGCCCTAGTCTTTCTTTGATAACTACAAGTAATGAATGAATTGCACAGTGATGCCAAATAACGATAATGCCAAAATTATAGTCGATAACTATCGATAGATACATATTTTGATAAAAGTGCATCATATTCATATTACATAATTTACAAATAACCAATTTAAAATTATAATATCTAATTATAATTAACTATCGATATCTCTTGTTCGTTGAGTTATCGATAATTACCCATCGATGGACATTTATTTCGAATTAAATGTAGCATGCAAGCAAGTCTTGTACTATTCACATAGAATATGTTTACAGTTATCGATAACTTATGCTCGATGACTTATCGATAATTACCAAGCGATGGACATTTTTTTCGAATTAAATATAGCATGCAAGCAAGTCTTGTACTATTCACATAGAATATGTTTACAGTTATCGATAACTTATGCTCGATGACTTATCGACAATTACCAATCGACAGTCAATTATTTTTATTATACCCACAGACGAAATAATGTTTTTTTAGGTGACAGACTATCGAGAAATACACTTGCTTGCATTAATAGAGTATGAATTAGTCGACTAGCAGCGATGAAGTTTTTCTTTTTAAAGATTTTTGTATATAGACTTTGGCTCTGGTTTGGCATACGAAACAATAAGTTGACAAAGTGACATTGAAAACGGTGCAGCATGCAACAAAAAGTGACTTCGAATGTCAGAGACTGAGTGAGAGCGACGGAAAAGAAGAAGAGAAAAACAGTGCAAGGGAGAGAGAGAGAGAGAGAGAGAGAGAGAGAGAGAGAGGTAAGAGACATGTGAGAACTGTGACAATTGAATGAATGAACGGGTGTAGTAAAGTTGACGCCGAAAAATGACGCCAAGTGCCAACACGGTGTGGCAAGAAGGGCGTGGCATATGCAGCATGGCAGTACAAAGAGGTGGTCGTATAGGGGTGGGGAGGTATAAGCGAGGGTTGCGGAACCTAGCTAAGGGTATGAGTTATAGCCTGTGGTCATGTGGCGCATGTGGCGCCAGCAGCGGCTCCAACTTCGACTGCCTCTGCCACCAGCAACGATTCCCGGTCACGCCCATTGTGCCTAGCAGGAGGGGGGGCGGCGTGAGGCAAACAGTAGAGTTGTGGCAACGGAGTGGTGCCTCAGTGGGCAACAAAAATGAAAAGTGAATGTCGCAATGCCAATGCAATTGCAATTCTGAAAGTTAAATTGAATGCGTTGCGACAATGTTTGGCCCATTCCTAGGCAGCCTTCGACTTTTGCCTAAACTTCCCGTCCTTTTCCCCATTTTCTCATATATTTTTTTTGTTGTTTTTGGTTTTTGTTTTATTTTGTGGAGTACTTCAGCGGCATGTTAAGTAATTGGAGCGGCAGCAGTCGTAAATGATGGCTGAAAGCAAGCAATGGGTAGGGGGGAAAGCCCAGCAAGGGGAAGCAACGAGAAACGAGATAATCAATGCGAATATGTGTGCCAAAAAAATGTGTGTGCATTAAATAAAGAGTGCAAATATGCCAAGACAACTAAGCAGAAAAAGGGAGTGAAGGAGAAAAGAGAGAGGGAGAGTGGGAGCGGGAGAGTGGGAGAGGAGAGATTGAGACACGACAGAGACATGGAAAGACGTTTGAAAATATACATATTTTAGGAAGTGTCGAAGAAGCTTAACATGGAGAACACTGACATGAAGGAGATGTGAACAAAGATTAAAAAAAATAAGTGTGAAAAGAACGAAGAAGTAAAGGGAGAGGAGACAATAGAGAAGAGAAGTGAGTAGTGAATGGCGAATAAGCAGAAATGTATAGAATGAAGAAATCAAAGTAGAGGAAATCGATAACATAAAAAGTGAATATAGAAGAGGAGAGTGGGCAGTAGGGATGGGAATGTGGGGAGGGGGGTGGAGGGGAACAGGGAGAACAGAAGAGAAAGGAGAAGTGAGCGAAAATGTAAGAGGAGGAAATACAGAAACAAGAGATAAGGAAAGAAAGAAAGATGATACAGGGGAAGGGGGGAAGTGGGGGGAAACGGGAAGAAGCAGGAAGAGATATAGGAAGGCGAGAAGGAAGAAGGGAAGGGGAAATATAATTAAGACCTGAAGGAAGAAATTATGGAGAGAAAGGGAGAGAGATAGTGAAAGGAGAACTGAAGGTAGAAATGAGGAGAAAAAATAACGAAGTGGAATATGAGAAGAAAGAAGAAATAAAAGAGGAAAGAGAAACAAAGGGAAGTGATCGGATGAGATATAAGGAAAATGACAATGAATAACAAAAGGCAGAGATCAAGGAAATAAATGAGATAGAAAATAAGGAAGAGGAGAGGTAAGATAATAAAGATGTGAAAAGGTAAATGAACGGAGTGGAGGAGCAAAAAGGGATGGAGAAAGCGAAGGAGATACGCGGAATAAATAGTTTACATAAAAGATAGATAATTAAGAGAATAAAGGAAGTGAACGAAGAAGAAGAGGAAGAATAAACTGAAGTAGAGAGTGAGAAGTAAAGAAGGATCTCAACGGAATGGGGAGAGAAGGGAGGAAGTAAATAAAGAAGATATGGAAGTATAAGAGGAAGAACCGAACGGAGAAGATAAGTAAGATAAGGAAATGAAGAGGGAAATGAAGAGAGAGAAAAAGAAGACAGATATAAATTAAATAAATTGAAAGGGAAGAATACAAACGAGAAGAGAAGGGAGAAGTAAATGAATGATAAGAGGGAGATTAAGAGAGAGAGAGAGAAGAATGAAGATAGAAGTGAATAAAATAGAAATGGAAGAATACACATGAGAAGAGAAGAGAAGAGAAGAGAAGAGAAGAGAGAAGAAAATTAAGAATAAGAGGAAAAAGAAGGGAAAGAGAAGAAGAAGAAAGATAGTAGTGAACGAAATAGAAAAAGAAGAATACAAATAAGAAGAGAGGGGGAGAAGCAAATTAAGAATAAAAGAGAGAAGTAGAATCAGAGAAGTAAATGAAAACGAAAAGCAAGAATACACATGAGAAGAGAAGAGAGAAGAAAATGAAAAATAGGAGGGAAAAGAAGGGAAAGAGAAGAAAGATAAAAGTGAACGAAATAGAAAAAGAAGAATACAAATAAGAAGAGAGGGGAGAAGCAAATGGAGAATAAAAGAGAGAAGAAGAATCAAAGAAGTGAATGAAAACGAAAAGCAAGAATAAGAAGCAGAGGAAAAGCAAAAAGCGGAAGAATTAAAAATAAATGCTAATGAGAAGGAAGAAGGAAACGAAAAGAAAAGTAACTAATTGGACATAGAAACGAAGAAAGTGTGGGATGATAATTATTTATTATATTATAAATATTTAGCGTAAATTGAATTTCTTTGATCAAAGTCTTTTGAGACTTGCAACTAACAAATCATGTTAAAAATGTAAGCAACTATTTTGACCTGTAAATCAAGTGGAAGTAACCCAGATTCCATGACATTCCATGGCAATTGCATGTGAATGCAATGTTCTATTCATTGGAAATGTGTTATTCAACTTAATCTTTCACCTCAAGTCTCAAGACTGAAGACTCAATGCAGCTGGTTGCATGAGATGCAAACGATTGAATGCAAAAAAAAAGGAATAGAAATAGAAATAGCTGTTGATAGCATAAAGCATTCAACGAGTGTCACTCGACTAAATGAAATGAATGCAAATGAGTGAGTAGATGAGACCCAATCAAATGACCAAAGCAGGCAAACGGCTTTAAGGCCAACACACACAATTTCGGGCCAAGGCAAATGACGTGTGGAGCGAAAACGAAGGAAAAAAAAAGAAAGAAAAACTGACACACACACACACACACATACACAGAGGAAAAGTACGTAGGTAACTACAAACAACAAATAAATTTGATAGGAAAATCCGAAAAACTAACTCGCTTAATAACTCGCACTTGAGTGGCAAATGCAAACAGTCGACTCGTTGAGAGTGCCAGAACTTCGCACTGACCAACCAGCTAACAAACACACACACACACACACACACACACACACACACACACACACACACACACACACACACAACAACACACACACAGACACACATACCAAAGTAAGTCAGTTTCGGGAGGAGGCATGTTGGGTTGGGAAAGGTATTACTTCGCTTAATACTTACTCTTACAGAGAGTAGCATAATTTTGTCATGTATTGTGTAACGCATTAAGCAAGGCATGGTACACTCTTATACATTATAGAACCATACATATAAATATATATATATAATTCTTCAGTTTGAAAAGCTAAGTCGATCTAGTTACTAGGTAGCTTCAGCTCTTTCTTTCAACTTTGGTAGCTATGTTGTTGAAACTTGCTACAGTTGCTTCTCTTTACTGCACGAAGTTTATATGTCGAAATCGGATTACTATATCATATAGTAGCTGCCACAGGAACGATCGGTCGTAAATTAACCTTTAATATGGGAAACTTTGTCATTTATTGAGCTATCTTAACCAAACTGACATATTATGCATTTCGTATTATTATATATATTTACCATAGATTTGTTTTATAATGGACTACTATAACATATAGCTGCCATTGGAACGATCGGTCGAAAATTGCATTTTTCAAACTTACTAAATGTTCACAAAATTAAATATAAACTTTATTTTTCTATAATGTTACTTAAATTTACGTTTTATTAAAGTATTTTGAACTGCACTGTATATAGTACTCTGTGCAGTTTCCTAAATGAAGTATGTTGTTTTGAAGAGAATTAATACGCCTAATAGGTGTTGAAAGAATACTCTTTTGAAACACTCATATAGCATATGAATGCATGCTTATAGCAGCAAACTTTTGCACTCAAAAGCTGAGTGTTACGCCACTTCATTTACATATGCATATATCGCAGTCGTTTGCTGTCTCACTCGCACACAGTGCTGCTCGCAAAGCGCAACGATTCAGTGGAAAAATTATTTTCCTTCTTGTCTGATTATCTTTCTTATTTATAAACCGATCTTGGTGAAACTTTCAGCATGTCTTCTATATGTTATTCATCACGAATGTATATATACTCTTCTGCGTGTTTCATAAATTTGCAAAAACTTATTATACCCTGCTACAGGGTATACAAAAATCTATAGTGCTCGGTAAGGGCATCAAATTTTCGCTGTGCTGGGTATAACTTTACTTGTTTGTTCCTCTTTTTTTTCAATTGTGCTGGAGTGTAATAACTTTCAGCTGAGGAGATGGTTGGATAAGGGGAAGTTTGGCTGGTGAGAGGAGGCAGAGGGGTGGATCAGTTCGGTTGGCAGAACTCAAAAACCAAACTAAGCCAAAGCAAAATCCGGCAAAGTAAAGAAAAGTCCGGCAAAATAAAAACACGCGTGCACACAGACAAACAGAAAGAGAGAGAGAGAGAGAGAGAGAGAGAGAGAGAGAGAGAGAGGGGGAAGAGAAAGAGAAAGAGAGGGAAAGAGAGTGCGAAAGAGGGGGAATGAGATAGAAAAAGCACATATACCTAAGCGATATGAATTGCAACGCCACCTGTCGGTCGACACTGCCATTGTCTGAATTCTCGCACTATCTCTCTCTCTCTCCCGCTCTCTCTCTCTCTGACTCTCTCTCTCTCTCTCTCCCTGACTCTCTCTGTCTCTATCGTAAGCATGCACAAGTTTTAAATTTGCTTAATCAACAAAATGCAAATAACAGCTCGTCAGGGATTTTTGTTTAGTCTTGTTTATGCTTTATTTACCTACAACACTCCCACACTCACACACACTTACTGCCTCTCGCCCTCTCTCTCTCTCTCACTCTCTTACACACCTCCCCAATAGATTTCAACACTCGAAATCGGAGCTCATACACAAACAATGACTTCGACTACGCACATGTTTTAACATTTCGCATATGTGAATAAATACATATTATGTGCGTATGTTTGTGTCTGTGTCTGTGTGTGTGTGTGTGCGTATGTGTGTCTGTGTGTGTGTGTGTGTGTTTGCATGTCCTACTGTCTGCTGTGTGTTGTTCTTTAGTCTTTCATTTCCAATTATGGCTAGCAAAAATGTTAGCTTATGTTACTTGCGGGCTTTGCCAGCTGCAAATTAGACCTGATGATATCTGACTGCAAATTGTAATGCAATTTTCAATATAAATATTTTGCGTACTTCATTTAATATTTGCAAATTTATTGAAAATAATAAGCAATGCATTAATGCATTACTCCCAGCTACAGTAAATGCATCGATTTAACTTCACATATCAAATATTTGGCCACATAACTTAAGCAGATTCTGAGCTTTGGCTGTGAACCAGTTTTTGTACCATTTCACTTTATTGATTTGTGAACCAGTTGTGAACTAGTTCTGCGTGTAAAACTGTTCATTTACATTACGCTAGTCCATGTGCCATACTTAAGCTACGTACCTTAAGTTGTTATACCCTGTATAGCGATATATTAGTTTAGTATACACATTATGTAATAGGCAGAAGATGGCGTGGCAGATTCTATAAGGTATATATATTCTTGATCAGTCAGTCAGTCCGTCCGCCTGTCTGTCTGCATGAACTCGTCAATCTCAGCAACTATAAAAGCTAGAGACACCAAATTTGGCATGAAAGTTCCTGACCACCCTCTTCAGATACAGTTTATGTTAGATTTCGTATGCCTATATCCAGTTCCCATAAATCTAAAAGTCTTAAGCAAATTATGGCTACATTTCTCAATGCAGACACATCTTACATAATATGTATGTGGAGAATATCATATATAGAAGCAATCCTGAAAGTTTCATCAAGATCGGTTTATAAATAAGAAAGATACTCAGAATAGGACGAATATAAATTCATCCATTGAATCGCTGCACAGCACATATGTGCGAGCGAGACAGCAAACGGCTGCGATATATGTATATGTAAATGAAGTGACTTTTGAGTGCAAAAGTTTGCTGCTATAAGCATGCATTCATATGCTATATGAGTGTTTCAAAAGAGTATTCTTTCAACACCTATTAGGCATATTACTTCTCTTTAAATCAACATACTTCATTTAGGAAACCGCACTGGGTATAATACCCCTAAGCGTAGTGAAATATTCAATGGTAAATGTGTAAAATATGAACAATAATGAATAAAAAGTGGATAGAATAATGCCAAGACAATTAGGTTCACATCGGACAGAATGCAACCATTGGAGGATTACTGAGATGGGGAAGTGGGCAATTGTAAGAATGTAGCAGTGAAATCGTTATGCGGAGACTCAATATAAATATCATTTATCAATTATAAAATATCAACAGCTGATAATAGGGATGTTTGATGTGTTCTTTATTGATCGTTTCTTTGATAAGAAAATACTTCAATTCGACAGGGCGAATGACATTGAATGTCAACATTCAGATTGAACTGAACGTTCTGGTCTGACTTAACATTCGGTCTGAAGTTGAAAATGACGTCGAATGAGTCGAGTATGTGCATTAGTATGGCCTATTAGTATTGCCAAAAGTAAGTTTAAGGTTTCCGACTCAATCGAATCAACCGAATGTTTGCTTGGTTAGTTTAATTGCATAATCAAGTCGGACTTATGAAGCCGCAGATTGTTGGCATTGAGCTCGTTTTGTTAGGCAAATTTGTGAAAATCTTGCACATTGCTAATCCCAAGTCTGGAACTTTTGGGTTTTTTTTTTTTTTGTTGGCAGACTTTAACAGATTTTGCTATTGCGGTTTAACAAATTTGCTGCATACGCTAAGGCGCTTCACTCCCATGCCATTTGCTGGCTTACAAGTTCAAACTGCACATAGAGTGTGTGTGTGTGTGTGTGTGTGTGTGTGTGTGTGTGTGTGTGTGTGTGTGTGTGGTGTGTTGTCTGTGTGTGTGTGTGTGTTAGCTTGTGTGTGCTTGGCAAAGTAATTAAACACACATTCAAGTCGCTATACAAATAAGATATGCATTATATGTAAATGAGTTTAAGCTCCATTATAAAGGTTCGCTGTGCCACATGCCACATGCCACATGCCACACACGCTACGCCCGCATCCAAGGTCAACATGTATAGCGGCGAGTGCTTGCAAATACTCAGTGGTGTGGCACAGGGCTGTGTGAAGAGGGGTAGAGGGGGGCGGCATTAAACGGGTGAAGGGCAGCAGACAAGTAGACGACTCGCAGCTTTTGCCACAAAATGGCACACAAAATGAAATGCTGGCCAAAAACGTGATACCAACAACTCCTCCCCACCCCACCACCACCAACCTGCCTCGTATCCCCTTCCCCTCCCTCCGGTGCACTGCCCTACGCTGCTTGTTGCAGCGAATTTCATTGGCAAGTGCCAAAAATAAAATAACAAAGAAATACAAAAAAAAAAAAAAGAAAATATGCGAACCAAATGAGTAAGAATAATAATTTGCAATGAATACGAAGATGAAGGAGCATGTGGTGGAGAGAGAGAGAGGGGGTCAAAAAGAGAAAAAAATATAAATAACATTGAAGTGGAGGCTGTTGGAAATCCAAGTGGGTGGGTGGTGGGTGGTTGCTGGTTGGTGGTGGCTGTTGTGGTAGGTGGTGTGTGTAGGTGGTTGAGGTCGATCTTTGCAGAGCCCAAACATGAGTACGAATATAATATAATTTATGCAACATGATGAAAATAAACTCATGTTGCACACACTTACACACACACACACACACACATGCAAATTGAATACTAACGACTGAAAGTGTTACAGGCAAAACATATCGACAGATACCCTGTAGGTGCTTTGATAGTATTTGTACACATATCAAAAGCTTCAAACTAATGAATGTTGCATATTTATGGCTCAACTCGTTGAACTAAGATACCCTGTAACTTTATACAAACTATCTCTAAGCATATTAACAGTTCTTCTCTGATAAATGAGTTTTCTACACTGACTACACTACACTGCAGGATGCTGCATTTATGGTTTAAATTGTTCTAAAATACCCTGTAATTTGATTTAAACTAACGCTAAATATATCAGAAGCCAATAATACTTTACGCTTCACTGCTGTATGAGTTTTCTATATAGACTAATAAGGAATTTAAATCTATAGGTTACATGCCTTATCTAAGATACCCTGTAATTATATCAATATTATCTGTATGCAAATTAGATGTTAACAACTGACTAGTCTTTTTGTATTATCAATTTACAGATATATACGATATACGTTTAATTGTACACGTGAAATACCCTGTAATTAGAGCACAGTTATACCGACGCATTTCAAAAGCTAAACTTATTAGTTTTCCCTGCAATAGTATAAATTGATTAAGTTGTTTCTTTTTATGTAGACCTGTAAAGCTTAAATTATTTAACTGAAATACCCTGTAATTGCTTCGAAATTATCTCCAAATATTTAAGAAGTTGACAACCTTAAGGTGTTTTCTAGGCTCTGAAATGAAAATTAAGTTTATACAGATAAATAATTAAAGCATAAATAGATACTAAATTGTTAGTCTGAGATACCCTGGAATTAAATGAAAAGTATCTTTACACATATCAAAAGTTGACAACTTCTTTGACTGATCTTCCAGTTTCTGAATGGAATCAGTTTTCTATTTATATTAAATAAAATGTAAGTGATACTAATTAAATAATTGTAGATACCCTGTAAATTAAGCAAACATATACTTAGATAAATGAGGAAGCCTCTTGTATTATTAGACTACTTACACCAAAATTTGTTGCTAACCTCTGCACTCATCATGATTTTACAGGGTATTCAGTATGAAATACAGGTTTTTATTTGGCTTTTTGTTTTTCATTTTAAGTATTGAAATATTCTATTCAAATGAATTCAATTCCATTCACAAGTGAAAAGCACAAAATCTTAGATTAATTTCAACACGAGTTGGCAGTACCAAAAAGCCTGTGCTGAACTACCAATAATACGAGCTGAAAGGCCCAACTACACACAACGTACTTAAGCTCACTTGAATGCTCATATGGAAAATATCAGGTGTGTGTGCTCGTTTCAGTGTTGGGTAACGATAGCAAATAAAGCAGAACATCGGTTAGTTGACCATCTTGCACACTTTTTAGCATTGTTAGCAAGCCAGTTGTGAAAGCACATGAAAGCGTTAAGCACAACTTGATATCTGTCAAAGTATCTATTACACTACTTTGAGACACTTTAAAGAGCTTTGATGAGCTTTTAAGAGCTTTACATTATAAGCTAAACAATATAAATATTATTAAGCATATTATAAGTATTATTTATTTATTATAATCCATTGTATGCTTTACTTCTCGCTAGGTATATGAGATCGTTGCGTAGCTTTGCTAAGCTTTAATGAACTTTAAGTTATATGTGGACATGTATATAGCTAAAACCAGTCGAAAAGGCTACAGTCGACCGCATTCGACAGTATAATACCCTGTACAGGCTTCTATATTAAAAGTACTTTGATAATTGGTACTTTGATTAAAATAAAAGTAAGAACATAACAGGTGTTACCTTTGAATACCCTTTTGAAACTCTCATTTTTTGCATACGAATTCTTTGCATGCTTATAGCAGCTAACTTTCACATATTTATACATATTCAATCAAAAGCTGAGTGTTACGACACTTAGTTTACTTATGCCTGTGTCGCAGTAGTTCCCTATCTCGCTCGCACAAATATGCACACATGGTAAGCAGACGCATGTGTCACAGTCGTTCGCTGTCTCGCTCGCACACATGTGCTGCCTGCTGCTCTACGATTCAATGGAAAAATAACTTATATTGCTGATTATCTGTCTTATTTACAAACCGATCTTGATGAAACTTTCAGCGTTCCTTCTACATATAATTCTTAACGCACCTGTTAAGTTAGAAGTGTCTACGTTGAAAAATGTGGCTATCATTCGTTTTTTTCGATCAAATAAACTTGATCTGCGTATGGTATACAGGAACCTTGATGCCAAATTTGGTGTCTCTAGATCTTATAGTTGCTGAGATCGACGCGTTCATACAGACGGACAGACGGACAGACAGACAGACGGACATGGCTCAATCGACTCGGCTGTTGATGCTGATCAAGAATATATATACTTTATAGGGTCGGAGATGTCTCCTTCTGCCTGTTACAAAAATTTTTTTCACAAAGTTAATATATCCCTGTACAGGGTATAACAATCAAGGAAGCTTTCAAGAGTTTTAAGCTCCTATTAGTTAGAAGTATAACTATTCATATACATATTATTTAGAGTGATATTGCTCTGATAAGCTGCATGCTTAATATATATTGTTACTTTCATACTTCAGCTATACTGAACCATCGAGAGCTTTAAGCTCTTGAAATGACACTTACATAAATCGATGTAAGTACTATTAAAATGCTCTACACTGCTGCCTGCGAACGATATAATAACGTCAGCTGGTATTTAAGCAACTT
This sequence comes from Drosophila funebris, assembly GCA_018901825.1. Classification (NCBI taxonomy): domain Eukaryota; kingdom Metazoa; phylum Arthropoda; class Insecta; order Diptera; family Drosophilidae; genus Drosophila; species Drosophila funebris. The sequence goes on along the minus strand of JAEIFK010000455.1, from coordinate 1,364,505 downwards.
GTGTGAGCTTTACTGAGCTTTAAGCAGCTTTTGTGAGCATTAATGAACTTGAAAGTGCTCAAAGCTGTTTGTAATACGATATAAGCATGATAAAGTGTGGCATGCCTTAGTTTGTATGTTGTCGCTTAGCCTTGGTAAGCTTTAAGCTATATTTAATAAAAAGTATAAACAATTATTAGGTATTAATAATAGCTGCCATAAGCTGCACACTCTAAATATCTTGCAACTTCCACATTAGAATTTCACTGAATTTTTCGTAAACTGCAAGCAATTGAAATTATATAGAAATATAAAGGCATATGCTTAGTTTTAAGCAGCTTCTGTGAGCTTTAATGAACTTGAAACCGCTCTGAGCTGCACTTAAGTTATTAATAGTACCATATAAGTTTTATTAAGTGTTGCATGCTATAAATTGTATATTCTCGTGTGTCTGCTGCAGCTGTGTGGAGCTTCAAAAGAGCTTTAACTCATATGTAGAATGATACAAGTATTTTATTGCTTGCACATATCTTTGCATAATTTAAATATTATGAAAACACGCCAGCATAAATGCAGCTTACTCGTAATTATAATTAAGTTCAAATATTTGCCTGGTCAGTTGTATGTGTGTGCGTGACTGTGTAAAGTGTGTGTGTGTGTGTGAAGGACTGTGTGTGTGTGCAGAAGAACTTGTTGTTTTGTTAACACTCGATCGCGTCATGTGCGACCCTTGAGGCTTTAACATTAAGTTCAGGGTGTACAAGAACACTCGGCACGCCCCCTTTCCAAGTTCATGTATGCATCAATATCTGTGTCACAATATGTGAGTGCATCTGTGTGTGTGTGTGTGTGTTGGCAGCAGCAACTCGGCGCCAGTGATATTGAAAAATGCAGACTTTTGACCCCATTTGTGCAAGTGTCTCGTATATGTGAGTGTGTGTGTGTGTGTGTGTGTGCAAGTGTAAGTGTGTGTGGCAACAACACTCGATGCTGCAGTCGAGTTGTGTTTGTGGCTGAGGCTGTGGCTGCTGCTAGCAGAAAGCAAAGGGCAGCTGCCACCGCATAATGTGCAACAAAAATAAGTGCATACAAAAAAAAAAAAAAAAAAAAATGAAGAAAAGAGTGAAAGAAAAATGAAAACTGAAAACTGAAACTGGAAATATGGAAAAATAAAGAAAATGCTACAACAACAACAACACTACGTGTGCAAAAATGCGCAATTTGCATTTCCTTCATTTGTGGGCAAAGTGCGAAAAATATGTATCTATGTATCTATGTATCTAACGTATCTAGCGTATCTATATATCTGTGTATCTCTTGCAACTGTTTATCTTTGTGTATGAAAATCGCCTGGAAAAGCGAACCACAAAAAAAAAAAAACGGTAATAAAGTCAAAACATGTTAGGAAAATGCTAGAAAAATATATGTTATTGCATTGGTCGGAAAATGCAAAGGGTAAAAGGCAGCGATATGTCTCTATGTAGTCACTTAAAGCCTGAGGAAAATTGTAATAAATATTTATATGAATGCATTCAAATGTATTCACAAGCTGCGTCTAGTTGTACTCGGCTTATAGTTAACACTTAGTTAGCACTTAAAGTGTGTTAAATGAGCAGCTGATTAAAGTGAGGCACAAGTGAGCAGGTGTTTGGCAAGTGGGCACGACAACAAGCGACCCTGTAGCCAGCATGACTTGTAAATCGTCTGGCAAAAGGTTAACATTGCAACTCGATTTAACTTTTTGCCATTACTAACAATAATAATTGAATAAGCCATTGCTCTGTTAACTTTCTTTTAATATATGTACAGAGAATTCCGCATGAAAGTAGCGATGAAGAAGATTATTATAGTAGTACAATAATCCTTACATAAAATTTAAGTTATTGTCGCAGTTTAGTGTGTGGAACGAAGCTTAAGACCTAATTAAACAAACTTATAAGCTGACTGGGCTTTCACTGTATTAAGTATTGACAACAGCATTTAAATATGATTTATATCTTCAGAATTTCAATTATTACGATAGAATACACTGGATTACATTGACAATTTTATCAATGTCAACGCGAAGCTAGCTGTCAAGCGCACCACTTGCACCACCGACTAACACTTTGCTAGCTTAGCGTTATTGTATTTCTTTAGCTTTGTTCTTGATATACATATTTTGTGACATTTGCTCAGCCCATAAGATTTGCTTCACCCACTCAGTGTGGGTCAGCGTTGGTGGTGCCAACGGTGGATCACTTTGTACATTTTGGTGCGATTTCCAATTGAATGCATAAAATGCTTCAACGCCTACAACGCGCTTATTTCGTTGCCTGATTTGCGATGATTTTGATTTCGATTTTGATTTCGATTTCGATTCCTTAAACGACGTCGGTTCAAGTAATTAGAATCAATTGACCCTGAACGCTTTTTCCAGTTGACCTGTTTGCTGATATCTTTGTTGGAGTTGGCGCATTGTTTTGACCTACATATATTAGTTGTTGTTTGGCTTTGGGACTAATAAAAAAAAATAATAAAAATAAAGCAGCAAACAATCAAAAAAAAAAAAAAAAAAAAAGACAAGTGGAAACGCTACAGTTGAGTTGGTCGACAGTTTAAGACCCGGTATTCATACCTAAACATTCATATTCTACTTATTATAATATAATAACATAAAGATATTAAGCTTGATTGCAATAATGTTCATTCTTGGCAGAGAGGGGGGAATAGAGAGCGGTGGGAACGGGAACTCTTATAGCCTGTCAGATCTATCATGCGTTTGTTGTTGTTGTTACTGATTTAGAATACATATTTTCTCTACTTTATAGGATCGAATATGCTTACTTCTGCCTGGACACAAACTTAGTAGACCCTGTACCAAATTGGGTACCGGGTCTAAACATTGAAATGCCTTTAAAATAAATATATAAAATCGAAATGACAACTTGGCAAAATTGCCAATGAATTCTTTTACTTCTGCTCTTCTTCACTTCCCCACTTCCCCCCTGTTCACATCGTTCTCCCTTCGCTGTTGTTCAATTGCGACTATTTGGGGCCAAGCTCTGCCCTTAAATAATTCATTTATGCTTGATTAGAGACAGATTATATTGTGGTCTGACCCAAATTTGCGTTCTCAGACTCGTCGCCCATTAACAGCTATAGCCCCAATTCGCAATCAAATTATTTTCATCATTTCTGATTCACAGATGATTATGTGCAATTTTTGTTTCTATATTTTCTTTATTCTTACTTTATCTAATTGAAGTTCTGCAAATATTGTTGTTGCGAAAAGTTTAATGAATTTAACTGAAACTTATCAAATGGATAATGCCTCAGATTGTCTCTGCTTGTCATTTGTAAACGTTTTACAGGCTACACTGTCAAATTTTTAATATGCATTTTATATGATTTTACTTTATTTTCATTCAATGTTAAAAACTTCTTTTTTTAACATTTACTACTGAGTCAATAATATAATCTTCACATTAAAGTGAAGCGTTACAATTATCGTTTTTATAGAAGTTATAGATCTATTTATATTTTCAATCATAGCTCCAGCTGAATTTTATAGCTAAAGTTATAATTCCAGTGTGCGCTTCTGCTTCTTTTTCAGTTCTAGTTCCAGTTACAATACTAACACTTCTTTCAGCTTTAGTTAATTATATTTATAGTGTTTAATTGTGTAATACATAATATACTTATATTTCTAAGTCTACTAATTCTCTTCCAGATTCTAATTCTACTTTTTTTTCCACTTTCAAATGTAAGACCTGTATATAATTTAGTTTTCAGTTAATTATGAAATTCCAGACTAGTTCAAATTATACTTCCAGTATCGGTTGTACTTCCAGTTCCCCCTCTAGTTCTATTATTTTATTCCCCTTATAAATCTAAGATTTCCAGTATCTGTTCCCCCTTCCAGTTGCACTTCCAGTGCAAGTTCTGTTTGCAATTCTACTTCGTATACTTTTACATTTATTTATACTTATGCTTCGAAGTCTTAAATACATATTCAAGCTATACTTCCAGTATTGGTTGCACTTCCAGTTCTCCTTCCAGTAGAATTTCTATTTAGAATTCTACTTCGTATACTCTTACATTCACTTCTAAATCTAAGATAAATATTCTAGCTATATTTCAAGTATCAGTTGCACTTCCAGTTGCCTCTTCCAGTTTCACTTCCAGTGCAAGTTCTGTTTAGAATTTTACTTATCTTACTTTTACCTAAACTTCTAATTCTACTTCCAAATCTAAGACCTAAATTCCCACTTCTAGTTACTTTAAGTTATACTTCCAGTATCTGATCCAGTGCCAGTAAAAGTTCGATTTTGATTACTTACTTCTTATACTTTAAGCAGCGGTTCTACTTTATCTTTTCAGTTGCAGTGGGAATTCCACTACTAGTTTAGTTCAAGTTATGCTTCCAGTACATGTTCCAGCTCCAGCATCTATTCCAGTTCCAGTGCATGTTCCAGTTCCAATATCAATTTAGAATTCTATGCCTTCAACTGCTAATTCCATTTCTACTGATTCCTTTTACTAATATTTATATTTATATTCTATTTCGACAAAATATCATGTTATAAATTGTTCAGCATTTTCCAGTAATTTTCCAGTATTTTCATTTATAATTTGTAATACAAACTTACAATAACAGATTAATCAAATTTATAGCGCTATTGTTTTTTTTTTGCAACTATTGTAATCCGAGTGTATTTGTTGTTGTTTTTTTTTTTTGTGTGGGCAAATTTTGATGATGACTCAATTGTGACTGGGACTATTCATAACTGGTTCACAATTGATACATAGCACGCATAACTGTATAATGATATTTTCTCTTTACTTTCTCTCTCTCTCTCTCGCTTTGTGTGCTATTTTTTTTTTTTTGTGTGTGTTTGTTCTCTTTTAGCATATTTGCAAACATTTTTCTATGTTCTCAACTCATTGAGCAATCGAGTTGGCAAATGTTCGAGCAACTGCTTTCCCCCCCCCCGCTCTTCCCCTCTTTTACTCAAATGCCAATGTCTGGTCGAATTCAATGTCCGTGGGGAATTTGGATTTGTACAGCTGCTAGAACAACATTTTTTTTTCTTCTGTTGCCTTTTGTTTGCTGTTTTGGCAAACTGTTTATTATTTTGTCGACAAATGCGTGTTGGAGCAACACCAAGCATAACCATATTGACGTGATGTGTCTACGGGAAACCTATGTCCAGTCGAACAGAGTCTCGCACAGTCCAGATTAGTTCGGTCCAGTTTAGTCCCGTCTTGACCAGTTCGGTATTGTTCGCTCTGTCCAATGCACATAAAATTCGCATCATTGATTTCTATTTCGTTCAGAGCTCATTAAACAATCGGATAAACTTTAAGAAACAACAAAAACAATAACAATAACATCAGCAACAGCAACAGCAACAACAACAACATGTACAGCAGCTGGACTGACAGCATTTTTAGCTGTTAGGGGGAAACTAGTGCGGGGAAGGGGGAGTTGTAGCAGCATAGCCCGATTGCTTAAGTTGGGTCCATGCTGATTGTGTGTTAGATACGCCCACACGCCCACACATAGTTCTAAGTTGGGTATATTATGCCGTCTATGCTTAAGCCTAACACCAAACAAATGGAAAGAAAACTAAGCAAAGGTCAAGCTAAACGCAGTTATATACCCTGTAATTAATTTTATAGCCGAGAAAAGCGTGTCTGCTTCTGTAAGCAGTATAGAAAATCATGATTTCGACACTATAAATTATAGCTATAATTATGTGCAGATGTTTACAGGGTATCTTTGTATTGGTATACTTTATAAAATATAGTCTTTGCAATACTGCAAAGACACATAAATTCCAATCCAATCAATTACATAATTCCTTAGAGTGTATCCACTAATTTGAATTCACAATTACAGGGTATCAATGTATGTAATTATATGCCCCATATTTGTACACCATGTGCAAATTTGACTATATAGATATTTTAAAATTGTATAATTGAGGGAGAAAACAACTTCCACCAAATAATCCATATAATTATTAACAGGGTATCTCTGCAATGATATGCCCTAAATTTTTTGGCAACCATAAAACTGAATTTACTGTATCTAACTGGCCAAACAATAAGCCAGATAATAACATACAGAATCTCCAACAATGTTACTTTGCAACTTCTTACAGGGTATCTCTGCGTTAGCATACCCAACATTTATACATCTTGTGGCTAAAAGATCATTTGAAAAGTTTATAGAATATGGCTAAAACATATTTCACTCAATGAATTAAATACTAGCTTACAGGGTATCTGGCAGTCTTACCTAAATCTGCTTACAGTTCATAGCTTACATTTATAGTTCTTGGGCATAAAGAAGCTATTTAAAGGAGTATAGATTTAGGTTAACGACAAATTTGATTTAATAAAAGAGATACCTGTTTACAGGGTATCTGCCAGTCTTACTTCACAACTGCTTACAGAGTCTCTTAGCCGCTTTATAATGTCTAACAGCTAGAAAAGGCCAACACCCATCTGATAAATTGCATAAATAGAAGCAATATATTTTTATGCAGGGTATTTGTCAGTCGAGCAGAGACATCTACACATTTTTTTTTTTATTGTATTTGTTTTAGGTTGCTTTAAAGTCTAGTCAGGACATTGTTATAGCCGTCATAAAGCACAGACGGCAACTAGTATATATGAAAGTGAGAAGCGCATAGAGAGGCGCCTACGCGCTTTAGTAGCTGAGAATTGCGGAGAAGGGCGCAGGGCGCAAAAATCATTGGAATTTTTTGGTGTAATTAGCGTTATGGTGCCTCACAAATGTTGCTGCTTAAGTACGTGTCGTGCCACATTTGCAAATGCGCTTCAAATTGCTCATCCGCAACGTGGCACCAAGTTTTTCCGTCCCTCTGTCTCACTCGCTCACGCTCACTCTCTGTCTCTGTCTGGCACTTTCCTTATGTGCGTGAGTGTGTGTGTGTGTGTGATTTGCAAAATCATTGAGTTGTAAATGGGATTCGGGGCTGCACGTTCGTGCATACAAATCGTTGCCTTAAAGCGACCCGCGGCTCGTTGCCTCGTTGACTTGGCCCAAATCGAAGAAATGAAATTTAAATTTTATGCAAAATACCAAAACACACACAGCACAGCACACACAGAGAACATACACACACACACACACACACACACCCAGTGCTTGCTGTGTTGACAATGTGCTAAGCATCGCATTTGCAATGTTTTTCGTTTTTTCTTGCTCGGTTTGCAATTTGCCTCACAACTTTTTGCATTTTGGTAACAAAACGCGAAACGCCAAAACGCAAAACGCGCAAATGTCAAAAGTTTCTTGTTGTTGTTGCTGTTGTTGTTTTCTGTGATTAGTTTTCGCTTTTTGTGCAATTTATTACGTTTGCTTGTGCGCCAGATCAGTGCTTGGAGGCGTAAATAAATAAATAGCATTTCATTTGTATTTCTTTCTATTTAACTTTCACTTATTTTGACCAAATATTTACCACAACTGAAGTAACAATGAGCCACAGTTCATTTCATTCTCATCTTGACTATTGAATGTATTGAGCTTTAAGCTTGGAATGCACTTGATTTTTTGTTTTATATTGCAATTATGTTCGATCGCTGCTTGCTAGGGCTATAAAGATTTAACTATAATCTCAAGACGAGCTTTCTTGTGGCTGACAAAAAGTCTTTAGTTGAGCTTAAAGCTGTTTTATGTTGTTTTAAGCTTGCCTAAAACGAAAACACTTAACTAGAGTTAACCAGCAGTTTATTTCTTTCCCAAATTGTGCTTTGATAGCACGAAAACATTACAAGCTTTAGTTAGAAAGCTTTCATTTAAAACAGTTTCTTAAAGCTCTTTTAATATGCTTAAATATTTTGTATATAGTATAAGCTGTATATTATTTATCTAATTGCTAATAATTTGTGCCACATACTTTTATTCACTTACAGCTTTCACGTGCTTTTAAAGCTGTTTATATTTTAAATGGTAAGTTTATTATTATTATTATTATGCCTTTCAGTTTAAATGTACTTAAAAGCTTACTTTTAAATTAATGCTATTTTTCGAAGCTTTAAGTTTGTTTGCTAAGCTTCAAACTTGACTGATGTAATTGTATAATCATCGCTGTTATAGTCGTTATGTGCTTTAAAAGCTCTATGTTAATTGAATGCTAATCTCTTAGATAAGCTTTAAGCTTTATATTCTTAACAATCTATCTAACTATCTCTGTCAACAACTTACATATGCTGTATGTAATCTCTTGAACTTTTATTCTAAACAATATATCTAAGTATCTTTCAAAGCTCATCGTTATAAGTGAGCTTTAAGCTTGAATTCAACAACTTCAATGCGCTTTAAAAAGCTCTGTGTTAGTTGAATTCTAATATCTTGACTGAGCTTTAAGCTTTATGCAGTCTGTAGTGTGATACATTTATTCAAAACAATCATCTTTGCAACAGCTTCAATGTGCTTTCAAAGCTCTATGTTAGCTGAATAGTAATCTCTTGAGTGAGCTTTAAGCTTTACGTCGTCTGTAGTTACTCTGATACATTTCATTCTAAACAATCAACTTAAATGTGCTTTGAAAACGCTTTGTCAAACAAATGGCAGACTTTCAAGCAAAATGCAAACATTATTTATGTGCTTTAAAAGCTGCTCGCTGGCTTTAGTGCTGAAGAATCTCTGCTAATAATATTTAATTATAATTTCATCAATTTTCGTAATTACTTTGTCGATTGCATTGCAGCATTGGCCAATAGATTGAGTTGCACACATTTGTCATGTTTTGCAGGAAATTAATGAAATATGCATTTTGCAAAATGAAATCACGCTGAGAGATATAACGAGTACTACTACCCGTACTAGATATGCGCACATCCCAGAGCTATAACTAATGTGAACCGAGTGGACAATTGCGGATGATGCATTTGCATTTTGTCAATGTTTTTGCAACACAATCGCAAAAATATGCAACAAATGTTGACAGACAACTAAAAAGATGAATAGGATTGAGCAGGGTTAAGGGGGCCGAGATAGAGGAGGAGGAGTGGTTAGTAAATTCGATTGTGGCATATGTAAACTTCCGGAAGCATCAATTTTTAGCACTTCGCTTAAATTCTGAACTATAAACTGATTTCGGTATTGCAGTTGTCGAAGGGGAATGGGTCTGAGAACGGGAACGAGAACGACAATGAGAATGGAGTTCTGGGGATTGGGAATTTGGTTGCATGCGTTCTCTGCCTTTGCTTGCAGTGTTGATGAATCACATAACAGCAAAAAACAACAACCAGCAACTCAACAACTTTTATCCCAGTTCGAGTGAGTCTCTGATATTATTTTATGTAAATTTCAATGAAATGCATACAAAATACACAGACAGATCATATACACATATGTATGTATATATCTATCTATATATATATATATTATATTATATTATATTTTCCTATATCACTCAAAGTGCTGTTGTTACTGTTGGTCGTCAAAAAATATGCGCATTTTATAAATAAACGCAATAGTGTGTGTTTGCCCAACATTTTTGTGCATTCATATTTTCCGCACTTGGCCATAAAAATACCGGAAACTCTGGCACAAATATCACCTTGTTTTTATTCATCTATAAAGTATTCCATAGCCTAGCTGATTATACGCCGCTTCGCTCCCCGTTGTAGTTATTGCAATGTGATTATTTGTAACTTTTACAATAAATAAATTTTTATCAATTTCCATATTTTCATATGAATATTAATTCATCATTGCTGTATGTTTTATTATCGTCATAGTGCTGAATGCCTTGTACTCAGTTAGTCAGCATATTCGGTGGCCAGTGTTCATTAATTTACTGATAGGTAACAGAATAACCAGTGTGACCATGAAGAGTCAACACAAGTTAACTGGCCACACTTACTATTCGGTTTGCTTGCAAATTAAGTTAAGAGAGATGTTTACTTGGATGAAAACTAACGAGCAGAGGGAATGAGAAATGCTACAATTGTGGAACTATTACTGTAATGTGTGCCGAGGGAAGAGGAAATTGAAACCATAGTACAAAAATAATAAGTTTAAGTATTAATAATAAGATACCAATATAAATAAATAATAAGTTTCCTGTGGATTCTAGTAATTTTTATAAAAAAAAAAAATATTATTAAAACTGTCCAATTAATTGCAATTGATTCAGTTGTAAATAACATTTGGAAAAATTTATAAAAAATAAAAGAATTTCTACATATTGTCTCAGAGCCAGTGGTTTAGTTGTCATGCATGCTGCTAATGACTGGGAAAACTTAGAGCAGCGCGATGTTTTTACTCAGTCAGCTGTTTTTCTGAGAAGTCTGGCAACGCCATTAATATATTTGTTACTTTTTGTATCTGAGCTGAGTTCCGAACTAGCTGAATCACTTGTGTGCATATTCTACTTTAATGCTGCTTCTTATACTTTGTGCATATTACAAATGGGTACAATAGCTTTTTGCAGTTGTATGTAACAGGCAGAATGAGGCATCTACGACTTTATGAGGTATACATATTCTCAATCAGTATCAATAGCCAATGTCTGTCTGTCTGCACCGATCTCAGCAACCAGAAGAGCCAGAGACACCAAAATTTGGCATGAAGTTTCCTACATACCAAATGCAAATCAAGCTTATTTCAAATTTGAGATACCTTCCAATTATAGCCTAACCTTTATAGTGTATATACTTCCAACTTAACCGGTGCTGAAAGAATATCATATTGAAACCATGCTGAAATTTTCATAAAGAATCATTTATAAATAAGAAAGATATTCAGAAAAGAAAGAATAGAATATATAGTATTGAGAGCTGTTGTGACTGTATGTAATAGGCTGTAGTAGGCGTACAGATAGACGGCTAATGCCGGACATTACTATGTACATACAAATTGTCAGAGTTTGTCTTGATGATGAACTAAGAGTTGGTTGCCAATCTGTAGTCACCAGTCAGCAGTCACCAGTCAGCTAAAAGTGTTGTATATGTTGTTAGGGAAGATACAGCACTATGCAGTAAAACAAATCAAGCTAAAGATGCAGATGTAGTTGAAGATACAATAAAAGATACACATGTTGTAGTTGCCATGGATAAAACGTTGAGTACTCGTATAAACTGAATCAACGTACGAATATTCACGAGTCGCAGCTGTTTCTGGCCATGAAAAATGAATGCGAATTATGAATATGTATGTCAACTTGGAAATGCAACTGAAACTCGACAACTGCAATGGGCTAAAGGTTAAGTTGTGATTCGTATTGTGAGTCCTATTGCGATTGAGGTTGCGGTTCGGTTTGGGATTGGAGTTCGGGTTGGGGGTTGGTCGTTGGGGTCGGGGCTTGAGGTTAAGTTTGGGGTCAAAGTTTAGGGGCACAGTTTGCACTCCATTTAACTAAATACTCAGTTGATCTGAAGCAGATGGTGTCGTTTATATTTGGCTCACGCATAATTAAATTTGACTAATCCAAAACAAACTACTTTTTCAAAAGCATAAATACCTGACTAAGTGATACCCTGTACTAGACTAGAATTGCATTTATTGAACGATCAATTCAAATAAAATGTAGATACCCTGTAAGCATCAGATATATTGTAATTATCTTAGATTTAATAAGCCAAACTTTGTCTCTGATATTTTGTGCGTTCGTTACTATAAGTCGACTATATCCTACTCAATAATATTAATATTTACAGGGTGTGGAAAATAATTTTATTCACATAGATTATACGTCTCTCATTTGGAGTTATTTTAAGCACTGTTGCCATGTAGTGTGACATACGTTCCAACAGGTCGAGCATACCCCGATCAATCATATAAGTGTATACAGAGTATTTGAAGAAAAATATATTCCTATAAATTATATGTACTTTTCTCATTTGGTATGCATTATGAGATTGCTCCCGACAAGTCGATCCTACCCTTTTCAATCATAACAGCAATAACAGGGTATGCAAAATAGATTATTAATACGTCTCTTAGATGGCTGCAACAATTTGTTGCTTACGTGCCGATCAGTTGAGCACACCCTGTCCAATCATATGATTGCAGGGTATGTTTTACAGGGTATGTTAAATAGTATATTCTTATAAATAAAATGATTCTTAGAATGCTCAGACAATTTGTTGGCAAACGTTTTTAGATTGCTCCCTATGTTTTATTGCATACGTACTGCCAAGTCGAGCATACCCTGACGAAACTGACGTAACACTGTTTACAGGGTATGCGATATGCAAAACTGAAAAATATAGCTTGGTCGCAAGCATGTGAGGCAGGCTAAAAATGAAATCATAAAACAAAATAAAATGAAACAAAGCGGCAAACAACGAAAACTGCCAAAGAAATGAGTCCCAAAAATGTTGACGACCTCGTGGACCGACATGGCCGACATGGCCGACATGGCCGACCGACCGACAGACTGACGACTCCTTTGGGAGTGCACCAGAAATTTTCATAAATTATTTGAAAAATGCTTGAAATGATTTACGCTCATTAATCTTGTCTGGTCCGCGTTCATATGTGTGTGTGTGTGCGTGCGTGTGTGTGTGTGTGTGTGTGTGTGTGTGTGTGTGTGTGTGTGTGTGTGTGTGTATGTCTGCTGCGGTTTGGCCAACGTCCTTTTAGGCCAACGCATTTCTGACAGCTTTAGTTTTTTGGCAATTCAATTAGGCCAAGTTGAAAGCATGTTGAAAAATTGTTTTGTTGCATTAACCCATTGTTGCCTCCCCCCCACACCCGTCTCAACACAACAACAGCATCAGCAGTCTTTGTCTGATGTGTGTCCAAGTCAACCATTCATTCGTCTCATACCCTATGCGGTGGGTATGACTAATTGATGAGCACAAATGTGATAAAAGTCTCTCGATTCATTGCTGTATGCCGCAAGAATTTTCAATGAGAGAGAGAGCATACTTTTTTTAATACTATCTTTAAATATTTAGTATTTGTTTTTTAGTTTATTTTTTAGTCATTATTAGAAATGTTATTTAAAATTTATTTGCCTGTGTTGTTGAGCTGTGAAAATTATCAAATTATATTTTAATTAAAGCAACATTCAACTATTATTTACCAGAAAGAAGAACATGTATTATCAAGTAAAAATTTATTCATTTATATTTTCATTCATTTATTCACATTTATATTCACTTATTCATTTAAACAATATTTGATGAGAATATTTTAAATATATGATATAGTAATCGGATGTATCAGTTTGTGAACCCGAAAGTCGCAGCTGTTCTAAGTTGGAGTAAGAAAGCTTTGAAACTGGTTCATTGTGCTAATCAACGTTACATCTACTTTATGGGATCTCCATCAACTTGTTACACACATGTGCACAAACCTATTACAGTCTCGTTACAGGGCATAGTAAGAAAAATAAATAAGAGAAGCAAACCTATATGAGAATTAACATTCAATTTGCTTATTCAAGTTCCAAAAGTGTATGCAATTGAGAAAAACATTTAAGTTAATTTGATTACAATATTTTGTCCAATCGCTTTACTGACTATATTGAAATTTGCTTAATTTGTAGTTACCCTGTACAAAATATTTGCATCTTATTTTAGCTTCAAGAGACTTTTATTCGAGGGTATATACACAATCAGCAAACATATTTTAGATTTACATAAGTTTAGCTTAGTTTTTAGTTAAGTTTAATATTAGTTTATTGAGAGTATTATCACTGCGGCTAACTTCAATCGCCCGTTTATTAGTTGTTGTTTTTATTATTATTATTTTTTTTTATTATTTATTATATATTTTTCTTTTTATGTTGTGTTTATGTTTGCTCGTCTAACGAGCCGCACAAATACCAAGCAATTAATCATTTGTGGCACAACTCGCTGGGTTTTTGCATTTCTTTTTGTTTTTGTTTCCCGTTATTTTTTTCCCCGCCTCCCCGCCCCCCAGCCGATAGCTGTGCGTTTGTTTGTTGTTGCTGTTTGGCGTCTCATTTCACAACTCATTTCCGGTTGGCGCCGGAAACGCATCTTCGACATTAGCCCAGGTCGGTGTCCGGGTCTCGGGTGATGGGCGACGGGTCACGGGTCACGGGTCCGGTCGTGATTTATGACATTCAGATTGACGCCGGGTTCAAAACACAAATGCCACAACCGCCAAACACCAAAAAGGTGACAACTTTGTTGCGTCGCCAGTGTTCGATATTACACACACACACACACACACACACCCACACACACATACGAATATATGTTTGTGTGTGCCTGCTCTGGGCATACTCATGCCAAAAACTAATTGAATTTGGCTTTTTGAGGTTTAAAGTCAATCCAAACAAAGTGATTTCAATCGCATCGATCAAACGCCAACAAATCCTCTCAAAATCAACGCCAATTTCAAGAATAATTTCAACAAATTTTTGATATTACACAATTCCCCAATGTCAGCTTTTTGCTTAATAGAAAAGAAAACCCAAAATAGATACTACTTTAACCGCTCAAAAATTATACGTATGAAGAGTTAACTTTAGATGTCACACGATGTCAAATCAATCATAAGAAATTGCAGTGTCCAAAATGTTAGAAAAATGTATAAGTTTTTGCCAACAAAGTTGGTGCAAGTTGAAGCATAGTTGAAGCAAGATGGACATGAAATCTCTAAATGTTTTAGTTTGAAAATTTATAACTAAAAAAAAAAAAACAAAAAAATATTAAATATTAAAATGTGACAAATTTATCTAAAGAAACTTTGGACATCATAAGTAGTTCAATCTATTTTTTTTTTATTTTAGAATTCGTAGTGTTCAGCACAAGGAAATGTCTGCAAAAATTGTAGATAAATATAAAATTTAAATAATTGAATAGGAAAAACAAATAATCAAATAATATTATACATAAGAAGTTTAATACATTTGTCGGAGAATGGGCTGTGAGACTCGAGCGTGGCTCCGTATGCGTTGCTAGTGTTGGAAAACGGACCAATAGGCATAGCGTGGCTAATTGATTACGGTGAACGTGAATAAGGCAACAAGGCTGCACAAAACCATATAATTCTGTAAGTTTAACTAAATATAAAAAGACTATTGCAAACCACGGACAAGTAGACATCGTCCTACCAAGGGAAAACGATAATTCCCCGACACATATCGAACATTTGTGCTGTACAAAAAGTAAGCAAATAAAATAATACAAATAAGTAAGAAAATATTAAAATTATAACCAAGAAAGTTAGGGACATAGAAACTCAGATTTATTCCAAAAAATAAAGCTGAATATCTAAATAAAATTTTAAGCCAAAACTAAACATTTTTCTATTTTAAGCCAAAACAAAACATTTCTCGATTTAAAATTATCCAAATTTATGTAAAGAAACTTTAGTATTGTTGGAAATATAAATTATTCTTATATATTTCTTATATTCAAGAGAAATCAATTTTAAGACTACGAAATAAAATAAATAAATAAATAAATTATTGGCAAAGCAAAGTAAAATAAATTTAAATAAATTAAGTAATATAAAGAAAGGAAAATAAATAATCGTTAGATATCTTAAGAAGACTTATCAATCTGGAACAACAACAAAAAAGTAAGAAAATATTTAAATTGTCAGCCGCAATATTAGGAAAGTTGAAATTCTGCAAGTTGAAATGGCAAAATGGAAAGATGCTAAAAAAAAAAAATAAAAAGCCAAAAGTCTACAAATGTATAAAGAAAAAAAAAAAACTTTAAATATCAATAGATGGCAAATCAATCTTAGGAATTTGTGGTGTCCAAAAAGTAAGCATGACGCCTGAAAAATGTTTGAGTTTTGGCCAAGTTATGAGTTGGGGAAAAAGCAGAGCCAAAATGCCCGTGGGCTGTGTGTATTAATTTCATTTGTTTGAAAAGCACAAATTCCTTGGCGCAAGAGCAAACATTTTTTTTCTTCATTTTTTGGTGCAAAATGATAACAACAAAGGAGCAGTGAAGCTTTCACTTTTATTTTGCCAAACAGAAAATATTTGCAGAAAGCAAACAAAATCAAAAATCAACAAATTGTAGACGGCGAGCTGAGGCAACGAAGACAAAACAGATCAAATATTACAAATATATATATATATACTATATAGGCAAGATTTGTGGCTTAAGTTGCAAAAATATATATATATATATATATATATATATATATACTTTTAGGGCATGTTTAAGCATGTCGAATAATGCATTCACGTGTGCAACATGTCGTATGCTTTATTTTGCCGCTGAAACGTCTCACTGATAACGTAGCTCAGTGTGTAAACGAGGTCAGAAGAAAAACACCAACTCACACTAGCAAACACACACATACATACATACACACACTTCTTGCCATGTATTTAATGGCGTTTTGATAATGTCAACATTTCTCAGCTGCGCCCTAAAGCATGCAACATTTTTGCGTGAATGCAGAAACGCGCAGACAAATATGCAACGTAATTGGATTTATATGCGTGTGTGTTCGTGTGTGTGTGTGTGTGTGTGTGTGTGTGTGTGTGTGTGTGTGTGTGCGGGTGAAGTGTCTGAATCTGTGTGAGTGTGTGGCAAATGCCGCACAACCACTCAAGTGGCTATCAACACAAACTTTTTGAGTTAATCAACAAAAAAGCAAAAGAAATAAAATAAAAACTACTTAAAAAAACGAGAAAAATGTATATGAAACGAGTTGGACGACATGCCCTATACTCTAACACCTAATAATAAATCTTACGTATATAATAAATGTAGTATTAGTATTTTATTTAGATATATTTTAAATTTTCTGTATAGCTTAGCTGTTGATTTAGTATTGATAAATGAACGTAATAAATTAATTAAGTTTAGTTCTCAATCTTAAAAGGTTTGCTTGTAAATAAAATTAAATTCTTGAATACATTTTTCAATTTTGTTTAATATTAAATATTAATTTTAATAATAACTTTTACTTATAAATTAATAATACTTATATAATAAGATATAATAATAATAATAGCACATAAGTATTTTATTTATATTAAAATTTTAATATAATTTATGAATAACATTTATTCATGGCACAAATGAATTAACTATAGTTCTTAATCTTAAAAGGTTTCTTTGTAAATTAAATTAAAATCTTCAATTCATTTTTTGTATTTTGATTAAAACAATATTTTGCTATCGTAGTAGCTGATTTTTAAGTTAGATTTTGTTTAAATTTAGTTTGAATATGCGAATATAAAAATGGACTAGTAAAACTGTATCAGCATGAATTTATTATTTTAAATATTTAGAGCTAGAGTATAAAATAAAGAATTAAAATATTATACAAAAATATAGCTTAGTTTGAATTAGTTGAAAAGAAAGTTCGAATAAACAAAATGGTAATAAGTAACGTCAAGTTACATTTTATAGTTATGTAACGCATTTGGAGTCAAAATTGAAATACCCTTTAAGCAAGTGTATAAAGTAGTTATTACCCCGCTTAAAGGGAAAAGAGTAAAAAGGAAACGATTTCAAGCAGCTGCTGTGAGTGTATGTGTCTGTGTGTTTGTGTGTGTGTGTGTGTGCGCGTGTGTGGCAGGTGGCAAACAATGGCAAACAGCATGAATGGTTCAACAACAACAATAATAACAATAACAACTAGATATATGTATGCATATGCATTCAAGCGCACATGCTTGAAAAAGGATAGATTTTTATATTCTACTTTGTGGCATTTGGTGTTTTCTTTCACTCTCCTCGTTTTTGTAGACTTTTACTCTTTATTCTCCTTTGCATTAGAAAAATGAAAAGAGAAGGCCACTAAGTTGATCTCTTCTACGCGTATTGCATGCAAGAAAATACGCTTGAGACGCTTGGACGTGCCTCGCATCTGCTGCGGCTGTGACTGTCCAAACGTCAGTCACAACTGTCGACTGTCGAAGCGCATACAGCAATTAAATGTTAACGCCAACGGACGCCATTAAATGACACCTGTGGGAGTGACTCTAACTCCCTACCGATTATCACTCTTCTAGTGTTGTTAAATGCCATAAAAGTTCTGCTTAAATTGTACAGATTTGTATTTATTAAAGTATTGTATGTAGAGTTTAACTTTTTATAAAATTGTCTACTGAATTTTAAGCTTTGGAGACTTGTGTATTGTGTTATGGAGAGTTTTTGCATAAGCAAGTCAACAAAGATTAAATACATTTGCAAATTTTTGGTAGTCATAAAATATTATATTTTATATGTGGAGACTAGTGTAGAGTTTGATAAAGTAAGTTTTTTTCACAGTAAGCCTATGGAGTAAAATGGTAAAAAATAGTACGCTGGAATAAATCCAGGACTTGCACTTTTGGAGACATGTGTAGAGTTGTGGAGAATTTTGTAAAGCTACAATAAATAAATGTAACTCAAATTGCTTGCAATGTCAAGCTCATACAAAAAATGTTCTAAATATTATAAAAGTGGAGACTAGTGTAGAGTTTGATAAAAAGGCTATACTCAACTCTAAACTGGCAATTGTAGTACGATAACGATAAGTGCAATAACGATAACAGTAATTACTTCGAAGCATAGATAAGCGAGGGCTTTAAAGAGCTTTGTAAACCTGTGGACACTTGTGGAGAAGTGTGAAAAATATGTGAACAAATCTGATGTAGAGTTTAGCTACACAAAACCTTTTTCATTACACAAATTTAATTAACATTTACCTTTAATTAAACTTGACGTCAGCGTAGAGTTTGGCATTACATTGTAGAGATATAGTTGAAATGAATTTCGGATTAAAACGAACTGACAGCTGAACTCTAACGAGTTTCATGCGAATTATATGGATTATTTGATTTCCACAAGGAATTTTCACAGCGTCAAAAGTTGAGGGGCAACTTAAATTGAGAGCAACACCAATTGGTACTAAAAATACATAAATTGCAAAACAAAGTTTGCAAAAAGTTCTGGAAACCATGGCCTTGAGCTATTTACAAAATAATGCGAAATAATACTAAAAAAAAAAAAAAGAAGAAAAAATCAAAAACGAAATAAAAATATAGAAATTAAAAAATATACAAATGTATGTTTATTTCTTTATGAATAAATTGATTTAGTTGAAATACACGAAACGAGCTTTTGGGTGAGTTTTTTTGTTTTAATGCCTAATAATTATCAAATGCGGCAGGATTAAAGTGAGTGGCTAAAAGTGTTTAAATGGAAAACATTTGCAATCCGCTTAAAGTACTAACTATTATATAATATATTCGATATACCATAAAAATGGCATATACAAATTCTTCGTCTTCGTGTGTGAATAACAATAATAAGGAGCATGAGCATCAGAGAGATGTGAAGTCAGTGACAAAGTTGAAATCAAAGCATTACCTTGGCGTGGATTGCCACTGGATTGGGCCAAGCAAGCGAATGCAAAAGCATAAAAGCACAAATCACAGATTACAATTTCGCTTGGACACCGCATTGAGATACCAGGCACACAGAGGGTCCAAGATGACCGGCAAATAAGGGCATAGTAAAAGTAGTACGTAGTACGTAGTATACTGAAAGTATGGGATGGCTGGGCAATGGCATAACTCACGTGAATACATGAATAGTTGCATATGAAAAATCACCGAGCAGAAAACTCTATCTATCTATATGCATTCGAATGGCCAGTGTCCAACCAGGGGCTACACTTTACAAAAAAAACTTGATAACTCTGTCAAGTTGAAGCTATCGCAATGTAGTCCATTCGCATATTCTGCGAGAACTTTGGCGCTGTAAAGTGTAGAGTTATGAAATATTATATATAGACTCGTGATTTACTTATGTCGAGGATTTTATCGGTTTTTCTCGACTTCAGTGAAGTTTTTTATGTAGAAGATATGATACAAAGATTTCTATTTATCTCTTTGACTGCAAATACTACAATTACTACATTTATCTATTTCACTGTCCTCACTGAACTCAGCCACTATGTAAGCTAGAGCTTTGCAATTTAGTTTGTTCTTTTATATGATATTTTTGCTTAATATTTTATATATAATACTTTAGCCGTACATGTAACTACTACAGTAACCTATGCGAACTCATTTGCCTTAAGTTCATCCACGCTGTATTTCTGCAACCTCAGTGAACTTAGAGATTATAAGTGGTATAATTCTGAAATAAGGTAAATAATTTGATAAAATGTTTTTGCTTGAAAATAGTTGATTTTTTCTTGAGTTAATCAATCCAATGACATATGAAATGTGTTATTAAAATTTGAAAAAAAAGAATTATTTAAATTTTCTAAATTCAATTTTTTGAGTGCATGTAACATATAAGTTTCTCTATGTGTGTATTGGAGTTGGCAATGCTGTTGACCACAAATGCATAAATGCAGTTATATCTACATGTGTGTGTGTGTGTGTGTGTGTGTGTGTGTGTGCACATGAATGCCAAGTGCTGCTGTGGCCCATTGCTACCGTTACGTCTCCCTGTCCCGTTGCCCACTATCCGACGATTTCGCTTCCCACTTGCCACCGCTGTCGCCCATTGTTGCCGGTGTAAAGTGTGTGCACTGATAAGCAGGCAACAGCCGAAAAAAATGTGTGAGTCTGAATGTGTGTGTGTGTGTGTGTGAGTGTATGTGTGTGTGTGTGTGTGTGAGCAGCAGAGGAAGCGCAGTAGCCGCCTGGCGATGCTTCGGCATAAATAGAATGCTAAACAGCTCGCGCAAATGTGTCCTGTAGGAGCTGCTGCTGTTGTTGTTGCTGTCTCCGCTGCTGCTGCTACCTCTGCTGCTGCTGCTGCCTCTGCTGCTGCTGCTGCCTCTGCTGCTGCTGATGCTGCTGTTGCATGTGGGCGTGGCAGCGGTTTTTGCATGTGCATTGCCAACTGACTTTGGCATTGGCCACGTCTGCATTTCGCTTTCATGTAAACGGCCAAAACATAAGGGGGACCCAAACGGGGGGTGGAGGATTTGGGGTGGCTAAGGAAGGGAGCCTCGATGGACAACGAGGGTCGTTGGTCGTTGGTCGATGGCGACTCGGCGCGTCGGACAATGGTGCATAAATCATGCATAAAACTGAAAATGGAATATGAAAGCACCACATGTGTGTGTGTGTGTGTGTGTGATGTGTGTGTGGTGTGTGTGTGTGGTGTGTGTGTGGCCAGTCGGAGCAACGTTACGTAAACGCAACAAAGGAAACAAGTCTCGTTTGTATTGAAAATTGTGATTGCAAGTTGCGTTACGGATAAGAGTGCAATACTCATATGTATGTAAGTATGCATGTGTGTGTCCGCAACTCACACACACATACACACACATACACACACACACACACAGATGCACACACTCATACACACTTTGTCCCCAAAGGTGTCATTGCGGCGTACTTTCATTGAAATGTTTTTGGGTAATGAATACATTGATCCTTTGTCGCTTAAATGATCATCAATGACACGAGCTGAAAGTGAGCCGTGAACACATCGATTAATCATATATGAAAGCAATTGACGTGTGATTATTCAACTGTCAATTTAGAGAGCAGCAGAAGCTTTTAAAAGGAAATACAATATGGGAGCTTTACTACACAATTAATCTACTGCTTTTCAATTAAGTAAGCTTATGTTATCTACATATAATAATTAATCAACTTTGTAAGCTTATGAATTCTCAATGAGTCCCTTAATGAAACTTGTGTGAAGCATGATTCAGTAGAGCTTTGCAAGTTTATGGAAGTTTGAAGTAAGTTTGTTCATCAGAGCTTAGATATATGCTTTATTATTTTAATATTTTAAGAGTAAAACTTACGTAATTCCATTGCTGAGCATACCTATCAATTAAGCAGCTTTGTAAGCTTACGGCAGCTTTATGAAAGCTTTAATGTCTCAAGTACAAATTAATTAAGCTAATGTACCGCTGCAAGCTCACATTAGCTTTTGCAGAGCTTTAACCTTGCAATTTTATAATTATCAATAAATTAATGAATAATCTCATTTTTTTTCTATTTCTATTTTTTTCTCATTTGTTTTCTATTATAAAGCTTTGGAAGCTTTAAGCGGCTTTTATACGTAAATAAATTAAAATTATGTAAAGCTTAAAGCTCCAGTAATTTTATTGATCAGCTGAGCTTTCGATTATACACATTT
>JAEIFK010000455.1:1330000-1337500 GCA_018901825.1 Drosophila funebris | reverse complement strand
ACACTTTGATTGCCACTAGTTGTTGTTGTTGTTCTTGTTGTACTTCCTTTTCCATTTCTTCCTGTGCTTATTCAGGTTTGTTGCCTTTATTAAGAAAAGCAGCCACAAATATTCTAGATTATTAATTTCTAATGCCCTGCTTGTATTTTAAAGGGGTATTATAGTCTCTGTGAGTGTGTTTGTTAAAGCTAAAAAAATTTGATCAATTTGTAAAGCATAAAACAAAGTTGAAATGCTTCTGGCACTATAATATATTTTTATTATAGCTAAAAATTTTAATCTGTATATTTCAAAGAATAATAATAATGAACTGAACTCGGGACGGGCTAGACTTAGCCTTATCTGTGATCCTTATAAAATATAGGTATATATATATATATATATATATATGTATGTAGGTATGTGTGTGTGTGTGTGAGTAGATTATTAGAGTAGAAAATATATAATTCAAAAGCTGTATGTTATGTTGTTGTTGTTGTTCTCGTTGGTATCTATCGCCAGGGTCGGGACTTTGGTCTTGGCCCCTTTGGCTCCTTGAGTTTGAGCAATCTTGCGGGATCGGTGCTTCTGGCCCTTTGCTCGGGGTTAAATGATTTTCTTGTCGTTGATTGCATTTGATCCTCGGACCGTTGACCTTTCGATTCATTGGTATTGGTCTCACGTTGTGAATTATCCTTTGGCTCCTGTTCAGTGGGCTTATGATCCTCATGGTTTGGACGACTGCCATCGCTAAGGAGTCGCTCGGGCAACAGTTTTCCCTCCTCGACCCAAGCCTTGAGCTTCTCCCGCAACTGTTCTCGCTTCTGTTGATATTTCCGGGGCAACACTTTGCTATTCTGTAGATCCTGATGCTTACGTAGTTGCTCAACTTGATCGTCGCGCAGTTGACGCGGCATTTGAGCGTCCAATGGGTTGATGACCTCACGCAGTTCACGCACACGCTGTGCATTGTTTTTACTCCATATGATAGGCTTGCCACGCGGCTGCAGCGGCACTGAAGCGTCCTCCTGCTGCTCCGGCGGCTCGACTGTCTCCACTTTTTCTATAGCTATTGATATCCAGCTGTCATCATTACAAGGTTGTGCTTCCGGCATGACTTCGGGTTCTTTTCGACATCGCTCGAAGTCCCGACTTCCTTCGGGCGCACTCGATTGTCTGGCAACGCCGAGACTACCTGACTTTTCACCCAAAATATTAGCCTCCTCTTCCTGCGTCTTGAGGCTCTCATTGAGCTTTTCAGCTGCTTCCTCACACTTCCTTTCATCCAATCGCAAGGAGGGTCGCCAATGATTGCGTCGTGGTTGCGCTAGACGCTCCAGACGCTCATAGTCGGGTCCACTGCGTGGTGCCGTTGTCTGTCCCGATTGTGGCTGTGGATTGCGTCTGGCGGTGGGCAGCAGCGGTTGCCACTCATTGGGATTCGTGTAGAGCGGCGCCATGCTGCCACGCAGCGAGTCCAACCCTTGGCCCATGGGCACAGGACGTGGTTTCGTCTTTGATGCATCCACCCATTGTTCCCAGGCCTCGGCACTGAGCTCACGTCGTGTGCTATCAATCAGCTGCTGTTTTTCCTGTTTGGCTTTACGCTTCTCACGTTGCGCTTTCATCGCTGTCAGCTTTTCCCGTTCCCAGTCGACCAGACGTCGTTGGGCTTCGTCCGCAGGTAGAGATTGTCTTGACGTGCTTGAGTTCTGCATCGAACTCAGATCGGACTTGGCGCGACGCAACTGGGAGGACTTGGCGTCCAACCAGTTGCGATACTTTTGATGTGCGAGGCGAGCTCGTTCCACGGCACGTTGATCCTCCTGCTGGGCGACCAAGCGACGATCCTCCGCCTGTTGTTGCTGACTTTTACTGCGGGTAGGAAGTTGAAGCAGTTGAGTTAGGAAAAGGTGGGAAAATTTCAGAGTAGAGACGAAAATAGACGAAAATGTTGATTTAGGAGAAGGAAAGTAGGAGATAAGTAAGGAAAAGGGAGACTAGGTTACAAAAGAGATAGAAGGCTTAAGATTAAAGGGAGAGAGACAGGGTAAGGAAATGGAGAAGAAAAGATGAGAAATAAGAAAAAATAGTAAGGGAGATAGAGAGAGAGATGAGTACAGAAACAGAAGAGCGAAACGGAAAGGAGGAAGTTGGGTTAGGAAAAGGAACTGTGGCAAAGGAAATCGAAAACGAAAGAGCGAATAACAAATAAAATAGTAAGTCTAAAGCTTACTTTTTTCTGCCAGCCAGGAGTTGAAGGGTTTTGTATTGGCGTGTCTTGAGGCAGATGT
This sequence comes from Drosophila funebris, assembly GCA_018901825.1. Lineage (NCBI taxonomy): Eukaryota > Metazoa > Arthropoda > Insecta > Diptera > Drosophilidae > Drosophila > Drosophila funebris. Next base: position 1,335,227 of record JAEIFK010000455.1, on the reverse strand, counting down.
TTCCGTGGGTTTTCCTGTGGAAACCAATGTGCTATGGGCATTGATCTCAGCGCTGTTCCAAGCAGCCGACTCATCATCGCTGAGACTTTGCTTTTCCCGCAAAAGTTTGTGCGTCCTTTCCTCTCTCCTTCACTCGCTCCTGCTGTGCTATGGGCTCGGCAACACTTTTACTCTTGTGCTCCGCCCGACGCGGAGCTTGAATATCCTCGGCATAGTAATGGAAACGCTGACGATGATCGTAGCGTCCCTCGCTGCAGATAACTTGGTCACATGCTCTGGCAGGCTTAAACTGTTATGGCAAGCTCTACTTACCCCTCATTCAGTGGCGTCTCTGGCCCACAATTGATGCGCAAATTTTGACAAGAGGCAACCGTAAGTTTTCCAGGCTCTGTGGATAACATGACCCTCATTATCTCATTGCCGTGTTGATCGTTTCTTGCCACAAACGCCATGAATCAAGTGAATGTATCAACAATAGGTTGATAAGCCAATCAGTCAATTAATCAATGCGTCAGCTTCTTGTCCTGGCCGCTCTATCAACTTCAAGTTTTGGTCCGAGTTCTGTATTTGATATGATTTTTGGTCAGCATTTGAGACAAAACTGAGACAATTGTATAAAAACATGTCAGAGAGTTCTACGATTCACACACAACGCTTTGCACTGCACACTTTTCAGTTGAAAGTATGGGAAGTAAGTACACTCAACTGTGAGATACCCTACTGTATATAGTTTCACTCAGATCTTCGAGTACTACGACTTAATACAGGCATCATAGTGCTAGGTTGGAGTAGACAAGCAGACTAGACATTAGACTGTCAAAGAAAGTGCTCGACTTATGCATACCCTATATACAGCTTGAGTAATCCTATCACATTAATAAGCTTCTCATGACATCTCGTAAAGCTGGGTCTTTAGATAGAAAGAAAAAGAGAAGCCAAGACAGGCAGACTATTGATAAGACTATTGTAGACTGTAGAGCTACATATATATGCATACAAATATATACACAGACAGACCTTCACGTCTATATATCCAGCTCGAGCTGCCCTGTCATAACACGAAAATTCACTTTAGATCTTATAGCGGTAGTTCTAAGTCATGTTACAGTTTCATCGAATATAAACTTATCATAATTCTGCCACATTCATTGTCTATGAGTATTTGAAGCGTAAGAGTAATTTTTAATGGTGTATTTGATTTGATGCCACGTTAAAGACGCTTTTCTCTGATAAACCGCATAATTAGTTTAGCATTTAATGTACTTACGACCTGCAGTGCACTTGTAGCACACGACAATAGCAACCTGCCTCAACTAAGTATTTTATATTCAACGCCATCGGCAACTTGCGGCATTACTTAAGCACGACTAAAAGAGAAACACGAAAAATTGTTAAGATGATGCCCTGTAAATACGCTGACTTGACTTATTAGTGATGAAGCATTAGCATTAGCATTAGCATTAGCATTAGCATTAGTATTAGCATTAGCATTAGCATTAGCATTAGCATTAGCATTAGCATTAGCATTAGCATTAGCATTAGCATTAGCATTAGCATTAGCATTAGCATTAGCATTAGCATTAGCATTAGCATTAGCATTAGCATTAGCATTAGCATTAGCATTAGCATTAGCATTAGCATTAGCATTAGCATTAGCATTAGCATTAGCATTAGCATTAGCATTAGCATTAGCATTAGCATTAGCATTAGCATTAGCATTAGCATTAGCATTAGCATTAGCATTAGCATTAGCATTAGCATTAGCATTAGCATTAGCATTAGCATTAGCATTAGCATTAGCATTAGCATTAGCATTAGCATTAGCATTAGCATTAGCATTAGCATTAGCATTAGCATTAGCATTAGCATTAGCATTAGCATTAGCATTAGCATTAGCATTAGCATTAGCATTAGCATTAGCATTAGCATTAGCATTAGCATTAGCATTAGCATTAGCATTAGCATTAGCATTAGCATTAGCATTAGCATTAGCATTAGCATTAGCATTAGCATTAGCATTAGCATTAACATTAGCATTAGCATTAACATTACAAAACTCATGAGAGTTAAAATAGAGTTCAGATCGGAAAGCTTATGTATATATATTAGGTAAGTAAGTCTAACTGCCTTTGTAAAGGGTATAAGGTGAGAATACACCACTGACAACTCATTAAAACATATTTGCCGTAAGTTCTTTTGTGAAAAATTTAACAGGCAAGCATTTAGTCGGACAGTGTCTGTACTTTAGTTCCAGTTTGTACCCCCTTTTGTTCCCTCCTTCGACCACCTCTGTCGCCCTTTGTCCCTTGTGCACCGTTTATCCACCCTGCAGTGCCGTAAAAATGCAACACCAAAGTCAACGCTGTCAGCTGTCCGTAGACTTGTTTCTAGGAACTCTTTACCTGCTCCCTGTGCAGGGAGCTTCATTCCTGACTTTCCTCGACTTCGTTGTCTTTCTTTGTGTTTGTGTGTGTCAGTTTGCTGGAGGTAGAGTGTGTTGTATCCCGGTCAGGTACTTAACTTTTAATTATGCCGCCCGACTGAGCGACAAACCAGTTGGCCAGCCGGACAGGTGTCACGATTAAATCGAGCAGGACGCATGCAATTTCAACCTGCAACCTGACATCAAAGTGACACCTCCCATCTCAATCCACAGTCCTGGTGTAATTATGCAGCCAACATTCAAATGTATTAATAAAAGCAGTTCAAAGACCAAACTGTTCCAATGCCAAGAAACCAAGCTCTAAATACCATTGCATACTTTAACGATTTCAACTCACGTTGATTTTACATTGTCTGACCTCAGCTTAAAGTTGCTTTGGCCCACATCCAAACGTTAAAGTTCGCACAAATAAATGCACATCTCAAATTTGGCAGCTCAACTAATTTGTGCTCTACTTCAAATGAGATAATCTATGGTATTCTCATTTGCAAAAACGCTAAACAACTTGACATAATATACGTGTTGATAAAAGTATATGCTTATTATAAATTTCACTTTAAAGACTCTTTCAACAAACATTGAGAGTATTAAGAAAATATTTACATTTATTTAAATTAAACTATTTATATAATAAATAAATAAAGAAATTTATCATATGTTTAAATAAAAAAAAAAAAACAATCAATTCATATATTTATTTAAATAAAGTTTTTTTTATAAAATATATAATAAATAGTTTAAAAATTTATTTGAAATTTAAAATCGGAAACAATAAATATTGTAAGACAATAAGAAAAAAATAATGAAATTTACTTTAAATGATGTTTACTATGTATAAAATATAAATTTATATTTATATTTATTTATTTATTAAAAAACAGAAAAGTACGTTTGCTAAATATAATTCAATTATTTTGATTTATTTAAATATAAATATTTTATTTTAATTTACGTATTTAATATTTGCAAAATGTAAATAAATTATTTACATATATTTAAATTACATTATTTTTATATAAATCGATTAATCGATTCGGATAAAAGTCAGATATCATTTAAAATTCTGATGTTTTAATTAAAGTCCTCACAGCTGACAACACAACAATGTAGGCACAATTTATAAATCACGCATAAAAAAATGAAATAATATTAATAATAATATTTAATCAATAATAAATTCTTTGTCTAATGATTTTTATTAATTAATTATTATGAATTATATTTCAGTGGTTTTTATAGTTGCTATTAAATCACTAAGTTTTTTTTGATATAGCTGAAACTAATATGAGTGAAAACGCATTTGAGTCTAATAATTTTCGGCAAAATTACTTTAAATACGAACGCAAAAGAGCGTTATAATTTTCGCACACTAAAGTGTTTTATTTAAACTTGCGAAATTTAGATGAAATTGCAATTTGAATTTGCATATAATAATTTTCATATTTCAATGTCATATTTGAAAATGTCAAAGTTAAGGAAAGTGGAACGTAGTTTAACGTAGTTTAATAGTTTTCATGCTTCACAAAATATATATAATAATTTTTTTTTATTCTCATCAATTTAAACAATTTATACAGTTTGATTTCAAATGGCCCAAGCAGACAAAACTGGGAATACGCTGTGGCTTGATAACTAACTTTCATAATGTATGTCGTGCATATAGTTAAGCACTTCTTCAAGTCCAGGCCAATTTGTTAGGTTGTTATGCTTTTACTTGTTGTTTGTCTATTTGTTATTGCTCTTCTTGCTGTTGCTGTGATGCATTTTGCATTTTCCGTTCCACTAAATGTTGCTCATTTCAACCATTTTTTTTTTTAATATATATATATTTTTTTTTGTACTCTCATTTCATCCATGTTTGCTTGTTGTTGTCGCATCCCAAATGATTTTTCGTGGAACCCCAAAAACTTGACTGTCATTTAAGCATTGAAGTGCATTTTACTGGAAGCGAGGAGAGGCAAGCGTTGGGAAGTAAACGGAATGGCAATGGAGATTTCCACAATGCGGGGTTCGAAGCAACTCTGTCCCAACTGTGCATGGGGGTCTAATGGCATAAATTCTCAGTGCTGTTGTTGTTGTTGTTGTAGTTTTCTTCTTGACTGGTTTCCCCAACTACTTTTACCAGTTGTAAATAATTTCGAATGCTTCTGCAACATTTTCTGTCGACGTCAACTTTCGCTTGCAAATGGCTTTTCCCCCCATTTCCATTTTCCAAACCAGGAAAACCCGCACAATGTTACCCAGGCCAATGGCCTATGTGACAAGCACACATACTTGTATCTGTGCCCGATATGGGTCATGAAACAACTTGGATTCATTTTCAATACGAACACGAAACATCAATATCAAACACGTCGCGACACGCACAACTCTTGTCAAATTTCAAATATCATGGTGAAACATTTTTTGCCCAAGCGCAACAGCTCCCAAACTCAAAGAGCAACGGTTTTATCCCAAGAACGAACCTTTAGGCCAATAAGGAGGCTCTCAATAAAAATCACTTTCCGCGCCAAATAGCCACACATCCATCGGTAAGCGTAGCCCTCTCAAAGGAGAAACGTCCTATACCAAAGAACTTTCGTAACTGAAAGAGGAACATGTCTTAAGGAGAACCTTTTAATCCCAAAGGAAACACTGTCCGTGACAAAGAGAACCCTCCCATAGCAGACACACTCCCCAGTTACTCTCCATCAAATGAGAGCGGTCCCTTCTTAGAAAGGAATCTTCGCGAAGGAGCAATATTTTATTCTTTTGGGAACCCACCCAAAAGGACAAGGAACTTTC
>JAEIFK010000455.1:1110000-1325000 GCA_018901825.1 Drosophila funebris | reverse complement strand
CGAGTGCTGCCTGCTTCACCTGCTGGCCATGTGACACACAACGAAAATGGATTAAAAGGATAAGTGGGCAAGTGTTGTGAGCGGTGTGTTGTGTGAGCTGTGTGTGTGTGTGTGTGTGTGTGTGTGTGTGTGTTGTGGGTCATCGCCCATTGTCATCGATAATGCACTGTGGTTCGCCTATTGAAAACATTTGACAAAAATTAAATTTATAATTATTACATCAAATGTTAATTGTTTTTAATAATTAAAATATTGCAATGAGCTAACAAATTGCATTTTATTTATATTTTTAAGCTACATAGTTTCTTATGCTTCGTTTATCAAAGTCAACAAGATGTAAAATTTTAAATAATTCATTTAATTTTAACATGCTTAAATTAAATATGTATTGAAAATTGTACTTATTATAAAAACTACAATTTTTTTTAATTTTTCATTTTTTAAATAATATAAATATAGTTTAATATATTTTTTAATACATTTAAAAGTGGACTTTATAATATTATCTCCTAATTTAAAACAAAACTCACGCCATCTCCCATTTGGAGATTTCTTTCCTTTAACAATGTGTTTTTTTTTTAATTTTATAGAAAATTTTGAATCTTCATTTGAAATGATTTAATATATTGAAAATATTTGAAAAATTCATAGAAAATGTTTGTAATAATTTTTAATATTAAATCAATATATATATATATTAATATTTCCAGAAAGAATAATTTTTTTGTTTTATAAATTTAAAGGCACAAAAAATTTAAAATTATAAATTTTATAAAATGAAAGCTTTTTAATATTTATATATTAAAAAAAAATTATTAAATTATAAGAAAAATTTTGCGTCATTCAATTTAAGAAAAAACTGTTTTTTTTTTATATCAAATCTAATTAAAACATTAGCAATTTTGAGCAGATTTTTCATGCAATTTAACCACTGTGCAATGTACTGCCTGCGGTCTAATGACCAGACATCAACCGAGAGCAAGCCTTGAGCTTCAGACTGCGTACAACTGCAAAGTCACAAGGTGTTCAGCTTTTGTGCTCTTAATTGAATAAACCAGAAAACTCGGGAAAACTCTCGCACATTCGCTCTGAGAGTCGGAACAAATCTAGCAGCTGAAGATGAAGCTGCAGTTGAAGCTGCAGTTGAAGCTTGGCAAACAATGTTTGTCGGTATTTTTTTTAGGCAAAAACGACTGAGACAAAGCGGACTGAACTTGAATTGGGAATACATGTATTAACCAATTTTAATTAAGTTCAATCTATCAGCTGGCAGTAAAAAGTAAAAATGAACTGTTCTTTAGGGAGCTTTTAAAAATTTCAATCAAGTCTGGCAAAGTTAGAGAACTTTTTAAGTTGAAAAATTAGAGTTGAAAGCGATAAAATTTAAGTTGATTTTAAAGCTCGATAAATTAAAGCATTTTCGGTTTAATTAGCATTCAGATCTAAAGCTCAAAGAGCTGAAAGCCTTTTAATGCAAATGGAAGCTTTAAACTTTTAAAGCACATCAATTAGATTGTTCCTACAATCCGAAGCTCATGGCCGCAAGCCAACATAAATGCTCAACTGACCAGCAAAAAAATCACATTAAAGCCAAGGACTACTAAAAGTTCTTTTAACTGCAACACATATTATAACTTAATTCCACTTAAATATATATATTCAGTAAACATTTAGGAGTAAAGCACATTAAAGCTCATAGAATTGAGCAAATAGTATCATTCAATAAAAGTTCCTAGAGCCTTAAGCTTTAATGTCTTTTAAGCGACAGTCATCATAATGTTGATTCTTAGCTGCTATCATTGATAATAAGTTAAAGAGCTTTAATGAGCTTTCAGTGCAAGCTTTAATTATGATTGCTGCAGATTTGTATCTTTGGGCTTTGATGAGCTTAACTTAATCTTGATCAAGTTGAGATTTACCTAGTCACTTGCAAAGTTCTAAGCTTTAGTGAGCTTTCGGCGAAAGCTTTGAACTGGATGGTCTGAAGCTAAGCTTTGATTTAGTTTAAAGACAGTTTTAGAATTTTATTGATTCCATAAAATGTGATGTAGGCGAGGGACTTCTTACTTCAACTGACTGCGGCAATTTGAGGCGGGCATAAAGTTGATGTAGAATAGAGCTTTGGATTGGACGGTGTGATACAACAAAAGTGTGAGGGTGAGAGAGTGAAAGAGAAAGCTTTCTATTTGCGACGCCGTTGCATGCGCAATCCATCAATGCTGTCCAGACGCTGACGCAACGAACGCTGTGCCGCAGAAAGAGGCACATGCAAATAGAGGTAGTTCATTTGATGTTGATGCTGCAACTTGGCACCGCGACGCGTTTGTTGTTGCCGCTGATGTTGTTGTTGTTGTTGTTGTTGTTGCTGCTTATATTGTTGTTGTTGCTGCCGCTGATGTTGCTGCTGTTGTTGCTGCCGCTGATGTTGCTGCTGTTGTTGTCTCAGTTGTTGCTGTTGTTCGTCATTTTGTTCCTGTTGCTCCAACCAACGATGCCACGCGAGCTGTGAGAGTTTTTGCCGCAAATGAGTGCGCACTTGTTGCTCGTGCTGTTCGCGCAGTTCATGCTCCCGTTGACGTTGCAGCTCGAGCACCTTGCGGCGCTTCCATTGTTGCACAGATCGTTTGGTCTCCTCGGCGCGATTGCATGCCGCTTCCACAAGCAGTGCGGGCAGACAAGTGTTGCCCTGCTGCTGCTGTTGCAGCTGTTGCTGCAAAATGTTGCATGAACGAATTTGCCGCTTGGAGCGCAACCAATCCGCATAACATTTCTCTGCCAATTCCTGACGCACCTTTTGCATGTGTTTGAGGCGACTCAAATCGCGACGATCCTGTCGACGACGCTGCGCATTCTGCTTGCTGCAAAGTGATACAAGGTGGTAAAGTAGTAAAAAGTGTTGCAAAGTCGTAAACAGTGTTGCAAAATTGTAAAAAGTACTGCAACGTGGTTCGAAAGTCAACTATTTACGATCACAAAATCGAATTTTATTTGTCTAAATTTAGTTAATATAAATCAATTATGTAAAAACTTAAAATGAAATTTCCTGAAACAGATATTTCTGCAAAAAACTTAAAAACCTTTCAAGACCTTTGAGATCCTGAAAATCAACTATTTTCTTAGCATAAAGTGGAGTTTGGACTAAAATATTTTATTTATTTTGTTTTATTTTAATTAATTAATAATTAACTTAATTAACTTAAAAGTCTTTTTTAACTGTTTAGATTGTATATAAATTAAATTTTAAGAATTATTATTTATATAAATTTTTAATTTAATTTAAATTTAAATTTTAAAATTAGTTCCCAGTCATCAGTCATCTAAATTTTTTAAATTTCAATAAAATTTTACTTAAATACTATATAGGAAGATGACTGGTCACTGGTGATTGTTGACTGTTGATTGGAGACTAGTGATTGGTTATTGGTGAGTGGTGACTGGTGACTGATAATTGGTCACTAGTGACTGGCTATTGGTGATTGGTCACTATTGACTGGTGATTGGTGATTAGTGACTGGTGACTTGTTATTGGTGACTGGTGATTGGTGACTGCTGATTGGTGATTGGTGACTGATAATTGATCACTATTGACTGGTGATTGGTGATTAGTGATTGGTGCCTTGTTATTGGTGACTGGTGATTGATGACTGATAATTGGTCACTAGTGACTGGTGATTGGCGATTGTTGATTGGTCATTAGGGACTGGTTCTTGGTGATTGGTCACTAGTGACTGGTGATTGGTGATTGGTGACTGATAATCGGTCACTATTGACTGGTGATTGGTGATTAGTGACTGATGACTTGTTATTGGTGACTGGTGATTGATGTCTAATAATTGGTCACTAGTGACTGGTGATTGTTGATTGGTCATTAGGGACTGGTTCTTGGTGATTGGCCACTAGTGACTGGTGATTGGTGATTAGTGACTAGTTATTGGTGGGTGGTCATTGATGACTGCTTATTGGTGCCTGGTCGCTAGTGACTGGTGACTGGTAACTGGTCATTGGTGATTCTTACTGCTGACTGGTGACTGTTTATTGAAGACGGGTGACTGGTGACTGGTGACAGCCCGGCATTGCCCATGCATATGTAAGCTTCATTCAGCATGTTACAAACATGTGGACCGACTTATTATATATTTTATTGCACATTTTGAATGAACGATAAAAAACATTCAGCAATGACATTTTGCTGACACTCGGAATAAAATATAACTATGTGAGAATTTATGAAATAGATAAATTGTAAAAGTTTGGTAAGCATGTGCTGCTTAAATTTATGCCACAAAAACGAGTCTTTGGAACAATGTTGAATGGGAATGATGGGGAGAAGGGATTGGGGAAGTGGGGTGGAAGTGTTGGTTAAAAACTCACTCTTTCGACACGAGCCACTGGTCAAAGGTCAAGCGATGCAGCACGCCCCGTTGCGGCATCTCTGCCATCTTTGCGGCATATTTGCCCGTGCTCATGTTCATGTTCAGTTTCATGTCCATATCCATGTCCGTGTCCATGTCCATGTCCGTGTCCATGTCCATGTCCGTGTCCATGCCCAGGTCCATGCCCACGTCCGTGTCCGAGGGCAACAACAGCCCAGCAGCACCAGTTGCATTGGCCTGAATGCGTCGCGGACTCGTCACCGCCTGACGCGGCTTACGGCATTTCGGCGATTTCGAGCGCGACCTTTGGCCCTCCCTGTTGCTGTGCCCACCCTCGACAGCTGCCTCCGGTGCCTGTAAGCGACTCTCAATCTCATGAAGACGCAACCTCAACGTTGGTATCTCCTCGTGACTGCAACCGGTACTGGGATAACTTAAAGGGGGGGAAATGAGTATTGTTTTTTTTTTTTTTTTGTCTCTTTTCCGTTACGATTTTCCGATTGGCAATTTTCCGCTGGCATTGACTTACCCCATGCTTTTCCCTTGGCTCATTTTCACGTATTTTGTCGCCGACTGTGATTTATTAACGTGCACCTGCAACGTCTGCTCCATCATCTTGTCGTTCTCCTGGTGCGGCAACCCAGCGCCCAATCCCGTTCTGCCAGCGGTTGGGATTGTGGTTGTGGTCGCCGTAGCTGGAGACGTATTGCGGTCGTCGCTCGGCGCCCTCAGCCAGTTCTTCGTCTCAGCCATGATTGCGCTATCGAAGCCTTTACAACAATTTTACTTTCTATTTTTTTTTTTTTTCGAGTTAAAAAACCAAAATTTAAATTTTTTTTTGTCTATCCGATTTGTTGAATTTCTCCCTGTTTGCTTTGATTGACACATGTGCATTGTTCTCTACACATGCAGATATGTCATTCTCTACACACAATTTATACTCTCCACTTGCAAAATTCTTTTGCGATCTACTCTCAGCTTTCTTTTGTATTTCTCTCCACTGTCCACAGCTTTTGGATTTCATTTGTCGTTCTCTCCACTCTCTCCACTTTCTCCACTCATTTCTGTTTTATCATTCTTTACTCTCATTCTGCATTCTTTACTATGGAGTTTTCTGTTCTCTACTTTAAGCCATTCATTTTTTACAGCATAATCTCTACTCTTACAATTCTATACTCTCCACTTTCTTCTCTCGATTGCATTCTGTCTATGTTGTTCTCTTTTGCTGTGCTGATTATTTCTGTTCTGTCTAAGCTCTTTACCATATAGTTTCGATATGCCACTCTCAACTAAATTGTTGTCCCTATATCATTGACTCTATTCCTTACTCTCCACTCTACACTTTCTTCGCTCTGCCGTAAACTCTTCTGCATATTTTCAGCATTCTCATTTGTCTGCTTTTAAGAAAAATTCTCTCTTTTTCTCACTTTCCTCTTCTCAACTTACTCTCTCCACAATACTTCCTTACTCCGCAATCTCTACACCTTTTTTACACGATTCGCTTTCTCTACACTTAGCTTGCTATTGTCTTATATCAACTTTTATCAATCCACTCTTTACTCACTTTTATTGTTTCTTTAAGCTTAGCTATTTACTCTCCACTCAATACTCTCCACTGTTCACGCTTTATATCATTATTTACACAAGGCTCTCAAGAAGCTTTCACTTGCTTTCATTGCTCACCCATTCGTACTCTCCAATTCTTATTCTTTGCTGCTGTCATACCAGTTCTTATTCTCCACTTCTTATGTTCTCACTCTCCACTTCAAACTCTCTTCTTCTTGCTTTCCAGCTCATAATCTCCGCAACTTAGTCGCCACTTTTACTCTCCACTTCTTGTAATCCACGTTGCACCTCCTTCACTCTGTACTTTCTCCACTCCCTTATCTCTCCACTATGTTTTCTCTCCACTTCTTATTTATCTATCCACTTTTCACTCTGTAATCTGTCCACTCTGTCTCTTTGTACTTTCTCAACTTATGTACTTTCTTCATTCTACAATCTCTCCATTCTGTAAAATCTCCCATCTGTATTCGCTTCACTCTGCATTCTCTCCACTTTCTAATCTTTCCACTCTATAATCTCTTTACTCTGTAATTTCTTCACCCTGTAATCTCTCCCTTCTGCATTTTTTTAATTCTTCTTCTAGATAATCTTTTCAGTTCACTCTTTTATCTCCACTATTAACTCTTCGATTGCTACTCTCCATACTATACTCTCCATCCGCTACAAGTTTCTTTCTCTCTTCACTAACAACACTTCTCTCTTGCCTATCAACACTTCATTCTCTCAGACGCTTCACAGCACTGCTCTACCCACCATTATCCACTCTTTACACTTTGTACTCTCCAATCTCTACACTTTTTTGCCCGTTGTCCCAACATTGTATCTTTATACTGAGGTCATGTCAAGTGTTTTGGTTCACGAATGGAGCTGGTTTTATGTACAGGTGGACAGATGGAAAGCTGTGACAGCCGTAGGTAAGAGAGAGTGAGAAAGAAAGTGAGAGAGAGAGAGAGAGAGAAAGTGGAGACAGAAGCGAAAAGTGGGAGAAGAAGGGGGATTGCAGCACTTAGCAGCTAGCCAGGTGAAGGTCGCTACATCCATCAAGTATTTGTCGTCGTCAACAGCAAATAACAACAACAACAACATACAACACACAACAATAACACACAGCAATAACAACAACAATGAGCAACAACAATGAGTCGACTTTGCCTTTACTTTTGTCTTTGGCGTTCTCGTTGACTGAGTTGGTAACAATTTGGTTGACGTTAGCAGAGATTGGTGATGGGGTGCTGCTGTCTAATGGCAAGGGGAGGTGGTGGGGAGGGTGCCGCCAGCAAAGGTGCAACTGCAACGACGACAACAACAACAACAACAACAGCAACTTCTGTGCAACGTTTATAAAAGCGGGAAATATTTCATTGCAGTCACAAAATGTCAGCGACACGCTTCCCGTACTCCCCACTGATCTACCCCACTGGCCCCGCTCCAGGCATACAGGCAATGCTTATTTGTATTATTTTAATTGCAGCTACGCAGCGTACAGCAAACAGTGACGCCAGCAGCGACGTCGACAGCGACTATTGTGGCAGCAAAGAGGGAAAAGAGAAAGAGAAAGAAAAAGAAAAGGAGAAGGAGAAGAACAAACGGGGAAGGGGCAAAGAAAAGTGGGTGGGGTTTTTCTTCTAGTTTTCGGTTTGTCACTTGACATTTGACACTTACAAAACTGTGAACTGCCAAAGTGTCGCTGTCGACGCTGTCGACGGCGGCGTCGACGTCAACAGCGACGCTGTCGCTGAAGCACAATAATAATGACATTTTAATTAAATAAAAGCCTCAACTATTGTTGTTGCTGTCGCTTTTGTTGTTGCTTAGCAGTTAGAATTTCCTTTGACAAACTTGAGACGCATGCAACTCAGCATTGTTGTTGCTGTTTTGCTGTTGTTGTTGTCGCCTTTGTTGTTGCCCTTTGAAGCATCGCAAATGCAATTAAACAACAAAATGATATTGACAAAATTGCAAAATCAACTTTTGCATTTCTCTTCTATCATTTCATTTCATTTCATTCCATTCCATTCCATTCCATTCATTTCAATGCTTCATTGCATTCCTTGCATTCAATCGTTTCTATATTATGTTTCATTCCATATTCATTTTATTTTAAATTTCATTTTATTCAATTATTTTCATTGAAATTCATTCTCATACCATTCCATATTGTATTGAATTCCATTTAATTCCTCTTTATACTATTTGCTCATATATTTCACTTTGATTTAATTTCATTTTCTTTTTGAGTTTCTTTATTGTTTGTTTATTTCTTTATGATTTTATTTAGTTGCATTCCATTCCATTCCCTTTGCATTTTTATTTGTTTCATTGCCATTTCGTTTCCTATGCTGCCATTTTTCATATTTATTCTTCGTTTTTTTTTTTTGTTAAGACTCCAGCTCTTACGAATTCCCATTGAAATTCATACCATTCTCATACCATTCCATATTGTATTCATTTCCATTTAATTCCACATTCTATTATTTCCTAAACTGTTGCACTTCGATTTCATTCCATAATCTAAATCATTATCTTTGCTATTTCTTAATTAATTGTGCACCTAATCCATTCTCTCTGCATTTTTATTTGTTTCATTTCCATTTCGTTTCATATACTTATATTATTTCGTATATCTTTTTATATTTATACTTTTTTTATTTTTTATATTTTGGCTTCACTTTATTCTTGAAACTTTCCATTCCATTCTTATTCCATTCCATATTTTATTCTCCATTCTTCTTCATTCCCTATTCTTTAATTTACCATCCGTTTCCATCTTATTATTTAATTAATTCTAATTAATTTCATTCCCGTTCGTGTCCCATTCCATTCCATTCCAAATCGCATTCCATTTATTCCACCTTTTTAGTTGATTAAGTCGGTTTAATTTGCATGCAATTAATCATATATAATTTCAATAAATTACTTATCGCGTTCCATTCCATTTCATTCCAAGTCACCGGTACTGCCATTTTATTATATTCATTGTTTTATTTATTATTACATCCTTTTATTTGTATTTAATTTAATTCCATTTCGTGTCACATTCATCCATTTCATTCCATAATTCCTTTTAATTCTATTCATTATTATATTTATCCCATATTTTCTCATAATTAATTCTGATTAATTTCATTACGTATCGTATTCCATTTCATTCCATTCTTTCCTTTGCTTTCATTTTCATTTTATTTCGACTCGATCGATTTATTGTCATATTCAATTCGACTTCATTTCATTTCCATTCATTCCATTTCATGGCATTTTCAATTCCATTCGATTGTCAAATGTGTCGCATTCAAATGTGTTGCACCTTCAGCATCGATTGCCATATAATATTGAAGGTGGCAACATTTTCACTACCCCTCCGCCCCATCCCCATCCCATTGTTTCATCCTCCCCTTTCCCGACCACACTTTCCACTTTCGAACTCCCTTAAAATACAAAAAAAAAAAAAAAAAAAAAAAAAAACACATAAATTGTCAATTGCAATTGCAGAAAACAGAGAAACAGAAAGAAATTCGCCGCGTTTGCAGCATGAGCACACCCCATTCCCTATCCTATCTCCCAACGCCCCCCATCCTCTCCACAACTCTACCCCCCACCCCCCTCCTATAAGCTCTCTCGCATGCAAAAGTAAATTGCCGCCGAGTTGTAATTGAAAAAATTGCGTTGCATACTTGTAGGCATGATTTTAAAAACAACGACAAAAATGGAGGAAAATGTGAACAACTGTCTGCTGCTAGTCGATACTTGAATACTCTTACCTGTACTGTATCTATCACTATAATACAAAATATTTTTAAAAAATACTAAACGACTGAAAATTAAATTTTGTTTATTACGAAATCTAATAGAAATCTTATTTATATTCTTAGGTAATAAAATTTCAAGTTTAATTACATAAATTAAATTGAAATAAATTAAATAAATTAAATTCAGATGTCATTATGATTAGCAATGCTTTTTATTTAACAATTTTATAACAAATGATTTTAAATCATTTCATTATAATTCGATTCATTTAACTTTTTTTCCTCAGCTTTACTTTTGTAGTAAAATAAATTAAAATAAAATAACTTTACAAAAAAAATATATATATACATATAAAACAATGTAATAATATTAATATTAATATTTAATATTTTAAAATTAAAAAAAGATTTTTTTTTATACTCTAAAAGAATAATAAGTTAGATTGATATGGAACTCAGAAATTTCGCAGCTTAACAGCGTAGCTCGCATTAACATTACTGTTAACTGTTACTGCTGTTAACAGTCAAATAAGCAAATACTCTGTTACATTTCCTCATGAACAGCTGTGCAATTCGTCTGAAAAATGCACAGAAAATTCATCAGTAAAGTAAAGGTGGGAGGAGCAGAAGTTATAAGGGAGAAAATTAACATTATCTGATTTGTCTAATTTATTTATTAGTAAATTAAAGCAATATATTTATGTTTTAAAGGTTTAGACCCTGCACTTACAAAGTACAAAGGATCTATTAGGTTTGTCGACGCGAAATGCGTAAAAACCCAATAAACACAGAATTTATACAAGAAACAATTTTACAAATCAACGAACCCCAGCCAGATGAAGCAGAGAACTTTAACAATGTTTAGACATAAGCATAGTTTACTTTTATACAGCATAAGTACAGGGTCTCTCACAGTCGGGTATGCTCAATTGTAGCATTGCCTATCAGTTTCCTTAAAAGCACAGGACAAAGGCTTTAACGATCCGCTTTATATGCTGATCACAGAAGTATCATCTTATATAAGTTTGTAACGCCCTTTGGGAAGGGTATGAAGAGAGTCAGTGACAGAAAGAGAGAGAGAGAGAGACAGAGAAAAAGAGGAAGCGAACGGAAAAACGAAGTGGAAAATGTCACGTCAATTGCTGAGGCAAACAATTTGTAAGGCATTGTTGTTGCAGCGATTGTTGTTGTTGTTGTTGTTGTGTCAGCAATTTTTGGTGTTGTTCTTGTTGTTGGTATTGGCAAATGCGTCGAAAGACAATAAACGTGGCCACAATGCATAAAAAGCAACAAACAAACAAAAAAAAAAAAAAAAAAAAAAAAAACGTAAACGTAACAAACCAAAAAGTAAAAGCGACGCCCAAATTGACGACAGGCGAATTGTGTGTGTTTTACAACAACAACAACAACAACAACAATAATCAGAACAGGAGTGTTAACAGAAAGCTCTACCACAACAACAACAGTATCAGAAATACCCGAAAAACCAGAGCTTCAATTGACAAACTGCAGATACTCTTTCTATATATTCTTAAAAGTTCAATTAAATATGCAAATTATTATTAATTAATTTAAGTCATAAATGAGTGCAAAATAATTAATTTATGTCCTTTTTATTATTTATAAATATATTAATATTTATATTATATTATAATTAAATTTTACTCTAAATATTTATTATTTAAATTAAATTATTTAAATTGTACTCTAATTTGCAAATTCACTTCTTAGCATTAGCAGTGTTCTGCAATTTTCTCATTTTCTCTTAACACTTAGAATTGGAAATACAGTAATTATGTTTAAAATCTTGTTTTTTTAATTTGTTTAATTTTAGTTGAAATACAAAACATCGTTTAAAAAATTGAATTTATTAAATATTATATTATATAAAGTTTAACTTTAGATAAAGTTAAAAAGATATTCAGACTAGTCTAAGCTAAAGATTAGTTAAGTAAATTAATAATAGCTTAAATGAGTTTCTAAATTTATTAAGTTAGTTTAAGCTTAGACAGATTTGGTATAATTAAGGAATGAGTTAGTAATAGGATGGTAAGACGTAGCTAAAAGATGAACTGAAGTTAGTGACGAGAAAGATTAGGAAAACATTAAGTACATATTAAAGATAGGCCATGGAAAAATAAGAACATTTAAAAATAACTTATGGAAATGCGTGAAATATGTGAAGAAAATGTTCAAAAAATATTGAAAATATATTAGACTTAGCTTAAGAAAATATTAAGATAAACTTGAGAATATATTAAGTTAGATTAAGTTTAAATTAGAAATAAATTAAATATGGATAAATAAGAATAAAAATAAGAACAAGTTAGACTTAGATTAAGAAAATATGAAGCTTAAGTGTAGAATATATTAAGTTTAGTTATTGATTAATTGGAAATGACCTTACTAAACATTAAACTTAGACTATGCAAAAATTAGAATATATATTGAAATTAACTTAAGACAAGATAAAGCTTAATTTGAGCAAATATTAAGTTAATTTAAATGAGTTGTGGAACGATCATTTTGAGGATAAACAATAAATTCAGAAGAAGTCAACTGAAATTTAGAATAAATAAAGGAGACACGAAGATTATGTAAGGCATAGATTTAGAAAACAATTAAGTATAATTAAAGAGTAAATTAAGTAAGGGTCATAATAATGAAAGTGAGTCTAAGAATAAGTTAAGGATATGTTTAAAATAAATTATAAATAAATTAAGCACAAATTAAGCATAAATAAATTATAGACAAAATATAGCAAAAGGTGAGGCTAAGAAGCGGCTAAGCTTAAAGAGACAAAGTGTAAGATTGGCTTAATAAAATTATAAATGAATTAAATTAATAATATATTAAAAATAAATTAGGCATATGATAAATAAATGTTAAGTTAAACTTAAGCAAATTATAATTCAGCAAAGTTGATGGCAAATAAGTAAGCAACATATTGTAATAGATAAATAAATTTTTGTCAATTTTTAAGCATTTTATCTATTACTAAAAACTTGGTAAAGCTTGCCTGTGCTATACTCAGCAAAGGCACATTTTGATTAATGGAAAAAAATGTGCAAAAACGGCGACAAATGTACTAAAGCTTTACAGAGTATTAGAAATGAATTGAGGTTAGGTTTAGTATAATATAAGTAAAGAAAATGTTTGGAATAATTTAAGAATAAATTCAGTATAGGTTAGACTTAAAAATAGACTAACTTGGAGCTTGGGATGATTAAGTTAAAGGCAGATTAAGCAGACTTAAGTGTTGAGGGAATTAAGAAACTTTTCTAAATACATTGAATATAGATTGCGGACTGCCTAAGCCTATGTAGGAGTTACAGATAGAGTTTTAGTATAATTGAAATACACATATTTAAACAAACTCTAAACTTAAGTTAAATTTTAGTTAAAAATAGTTGCAACTCATCAATTGCAAGCATTTTCATGTGACAAACAGTAAATCCCATGCTCAATTGTTGCTGTCTTACAATGTATATTGTTTTTGAGTTTTTACAAACTTCAAGCTCATATCATAATACCCACAACAGCAACAACAACAAGAACAAGAACAACAACAACAAAGAGTGTGGCAGGGGGAGGTGGGGTTGTTTCTTTTTCGTTCTTGTCAGTTCCAATAAATTCGAGAGTACGCGCTCATAAAATGTTTATTTTTATTTATGCGATGCCATCGTCTGGTTGTGCGAGGTATGGCAACACTGTGGGGGGGAGGGGGGTTGCAGGATGAGGGGTTGTTACCGGGCAGGGGGTAGCGGAATTCAGTTGTCAGCTTTGTAACTTTATTAAAAGCATTGAAGTCAACGAGATGCCACCCCAAGTTGCCCAACTCTGAGACATGTCCAGTTACACTTCATGCCAAGGTGTGAATACACTGAGCCAAACAATTGATTAACGCTGCATTTGTGACAGTTATTATGCTCAAATCTAAGATATTAACTATTTAACTTACTGCCTGAATATGCTGAAAGTTTCGCAACAATCGCACAGCAAATATGAAAGTTATGGTAGTTTGCTACTTTTTTTTTAAGCAGATGAATTCTTGAATCCCCATGTTAAGTGAGAGTTATCATGCTGAAATTTCAGATTTATATAACTAAATATATTATCCTCATATACCAAAAGTTGCATTACAATCGCACAGTCTATAGAGAAGTTAGGCAAGAAGATATACCTACTTATATCTCAAGGATTAATTATCTATCTCAGAGTTATCATGCTGAAATTTCAGATTTATATAACTAAATATATTATCCTCATATACCAAAAGTTGCATTACAATCGCACAGTCTATAGAGAAGTTAGGCAAGAAGATATACCTACTTATATCTCAAGGATTAATTATCTATCTCAGAGTTATCATGCTGAAATTTCAGACTTATATAACTCAATATATTATCTTCATATACCAAAAGTTTCATTACAATCGCAAAGTCTAGAGAGAAGTTAGGCAAGAAGATATACCTACTTATATCTCAAGGATTAATTATCTATCTCAGAGTTATCATGCTGAAATTTCAGATTTATATAACTCAATATATTATCTTCATATACCAAAAGTTTCATTACAATCGCAAAGTCTAGAGAGAAGTTAGGCAAGAAGATATACCTACTTATATCTCAAGGATTAATTATCTATCTCAGAGTTATCATGCTGAAATTTCAGATTTATATAACTCAATATATTATCTTCATATACCAAAAGATTCATTGCAATCGCAAAGTGTAATGAGAACTTAGAGAAGGAGCTAAGTTAACATCTTTCTCAAGAATTATTGATTGAATTTTTGATTGATGGCAGCTATGCCACTCAAATGTTATACCCCTTAATTTTGATAGACTTCCAAGTAACTTTACCATAGAGAATT
Organism: Drosophila funebris; assembly: GCA_018901825.1. NCBI lineage: Eukaryota > Metazoa > Arthropoda > Insecta > Diptera > Drosophilidae > Drosophila > Drosophila funebris. Next base: position 1,310,438 of record JAEIFK010000455.1, on the reverse strand, counting down.
TCTATTTGAATTGGAATTTTGACAACCTCTTGTCGAAGCTTCTTTCTCTATATTGAAGGTTTTGAGATTTGCGTCACAATGCGCTCTCTCTACCTCTCCCCATCTCTCTCTCTCTCTCTCTCTCTCTCTCTCTCTTTCTCCCTCTCCTCTTTCGTTCCTTCTAGCTGTCTTTGCGCTGCTTTACAAATTTGTTTTTGTGTATTTTTCTTTGGAAATTTGTCCGCATTTGCGACGCTTTTCGTATATTTCCATAAATTGACAGATTTTATGATGCCAATAGGCAGCGACGCCATTGACGCTATCGACATGCTAAGCGATGAAGAAGAAGAAGACCACAGAAACAGGTAAATATGGTAGTGGATGCAGCTGACCGACTGGCACATACCCTGCAGGCAAATCTAGAAAAAATATTTAAAACACAGTTAATTCACAGTTTAGATTAATGTTAAACTTTAATATTGCAGGGTATATATGCAGTGCATATGCAACTTTATAGGGTATACATATGTCGACTAATCAAATTTGTTTGCTCTGATTATTAGGCATATGCTCAGCATCTACTTAAGCCAACTTTTAGTTGTTATTCAATTTTACAGGGTATATCTACAGTCACTCAATGGTTTATAGATTATGCAGCCGCCTACTTATAAAAATTGGCTAGCTCTAAGCATTAGTTTTTGACTTAGCTACTTCAAGACACAACTTTCAAATAAAATTCTATATTTACAGGGTATATCTACAGTCATATAGTAGTGTAAAGGGTATGTAGATGCCTACTAATGAACATTTGATCTAACTATTATTTACAAGCTCATCTACTTCTAGAGACAACTTTAAAAAAAAAAGTGTAATTTACAGGGTATACAATTGCTTATGTATCAAGTGGCATGATTTAAACTTATAAATTTTAGCTCATAATTAGCTTACTGCTGTTTGTTACATAGCATGTCACACGTCGAGCATGCGCTATCAGCGAAACGTGCAATTTTACAGGGTATGCGAAGGTGGCAAATTTCCGGTGCCGCTGCCATCACTGTTGCAACAATAATTGATAATTTGTTGTCAGGCTGTCAGGAAGTGCTGATATGCCACGCCCCCCCCCCCTCCCCCACGCTCAAAACCAAAATGACAACGCCCACGCCTACTTAACACCTGCCACGCCCACGCCAAAACAAAAAAAAAGATTCCCCTAAATGAGGCATGGGAAATTTCCGAAGTGGCAATAGCAAAACAAAGACTGCGGCCTTATCAGTCAACTCTCTGCGAACTGTCACGCCCACTGCCCTCCGAGCCCCCCCCCTCTCCCAACACACACACACACACACACACACACACACACTCACACCCTTCCTCTTCGTGCTGATAACTAAATGCTAACAAAAATTGACAAAATGCGAAATGTAGCCTTAATTAAAGTAAATTTTTTTGTTGCCCGTAACAACAAAGTAAGCTGCTCACATTTGACCTTGACGAAATTGTGGGGCATGCGGCATGCGGCATGTGGCATGTGCCACGTGGCAGCTTCCTTTTTACCTATTTGACGTGGTTTATTTATCAATATTTTCATTATTTTTGTTTTTATTAATCCTTTTTTCCCAGATTTGTCTGCGCGTCTCGTTTGCATATTTGTTGCATGTGGCATGTGGCATGTGGCATGTGTGGCACGAAGTGTGCGGCATTTGTTGCATTTATCCACAATTAAGTGGCACATTAGCGAGTCGCCCCATATCGGCCGCAAAACTATGAAATTTCATTGTCGGCACGAAAAACTTCAGAACAATATGAAACCGCAAATAAGCAGCAGGTAAGTGTTGCTCTAGTCGACCTGGCAGTTACCCTGTAGGGCGAAACATATGTCAAGCTATTGCAAAGCATTGTTTGCTAACTTTTTCTGTATGATATTGTTATGTTATGTGCATTGGTTCAATTACAGGGTATATTTCGCTGAGCCTATGTGAGATCTATGTGCTTACAGTTATTGTCTATACTTTGCGACTTGTAAGTTTAAATATCAACTTTAAGCGACCCTATTAGTAAAATGACATAATTACAGGGTATACAAAGTGGGTAATACCATAGCTTTCAGCAATTACATGTGATTTGTATGCTCAGTTTGAACTGTAAATCGATTTAAAGCAACCGTTTCTGTTAATTTCCATTATTATAGGGTATACGCGGGCATAAAGCAACCGCAATCGCAAGAGATTTGCATGTATGTACAACACAAAGCCAACCATGAAAATAGTTAAAGTGAAATTGTTCACATAAAAATGCAATTCAAACGTGCTAAACGAGCTATTAAATACCCTACAATGTCCACAATTACAGGGTATTTGAAGTAAATAATGCATTATTTATGATTGTGTGCTAAGTTAAGTTTAAAATTCAGCTCTAAGCTACTATTTTGAGAAATATTTATAATTACAGGGTATAAACAGAAACAATCTATGCTCAATTGCTAATACATATAAGCATGAGCAATGCATTACCCTGTAGTTAAACTCGTTACTGGCATACTATACTTCAATAGAGCTATACTAAGTAGTGTATACTCTGAAAAGTCAATAATTACAGGGTATTTTAAGTATATTGTCTAACAGTCCCATAGAAATAGTAAAAGAAAACTCCACTTTTCAAGAGCTTTAAAAAGCATTATCCCTTTTTGTATACCCTGTAAAATGTAGAATTTTATCTAAAAATTAATTTTTATTTCTTCATTAGCTGACGAAGTGGCAACGCTGCATCGTGTCCGCTTAAGAAAATTTACGCTTCTCTTCTAATTAACAGGCCGCGACTGTGCAACGCACTTGGCCCACAAATCAAGCGAAATAACCGCAACAATTGTAACTTCTATTACCAATTACAGGCGGACCAATTGCAACAATGACACTGCATATGCATGTAGATGCCACAAACAGACACACACACGCACTTTGCATATACCAGTTAGTTTATGCTGCTTACATTTAAGAGAGCGACGCCCACACATGGCGACATTCTCTTACACATAATAGATATAGAGAGAGAGCGAGTGCGAGTGCGACAGCAGCGAACATCTGCTTAACAGGTTGCGTGACCGTTAACAGCGTGGTTGCATTGCGCGCTGTTGACACAACAGTGGTTCGACTGCCAATGCCAGCAACGTTAACAGCTCCGTAACAGATGCAACTGTTAAGTGCTCGCGCTATGTTAACAGATGCAAAAGCAAAGCCGAACGAGGCGGACGTGCAGAACGGTTAACGGGTGCGAGCGAGCGAGCATTAAATTCGTATAATTCGTAACAAAAAAGAATTAAAAAAAAGTGTGATTCTTGTAATTTTGTTTTTCGTTGTTTCGCCGGTGGGAAAATTATTAACAACATCAGTTAGTAAACGCGTTTGAAGCAAAGAATAAGCACAAGCAACGCGAAATTGCACAGAAAATAAATCAAAATAAATAAAATTATATTTAAAAAAAAAAGAAAAAGGCCGCAAAATGCGCGCGTGTTTTTATCAAAGTTAATTGAAAGAAAAGAAAATATATTCAACCCTTTTTTTTGTTGTTGTTTATTTGAAAGTGAGTGCGGCAAACGAATGCAATGAATATGCAATTAATCAATCATAATTATTGCCAATGTAATAGATAAAGCAAAGCATAAATATAAAAAAGAAGCGTAAAGAGCAAAGAAAATAAGAATATAAGAAAAACAAGCAAAGTCAAAACAGAAGCTGCGACGCTGAGCAACTAAAGCGAAAGGTAACAAAAAAAAAAAAAAGAAGCAAAAATGCAACTACAAAAAATTATATTACAACAACAACAATGCTAAGCAAAAGTGCAAGCGTGTGCTTGTCTGCGAGAGTGTGTGTACGAGTGCAAGTGCGTGTGTGTGTGTGTGTGCATGCAGCGTCAACCAGTTGAACCGGTCCAGCAGCAACAACAACAGCAACACACCGCGCTTAACAAATAGAAGAAGCTGTAAAAAAAAAAACTATTATGTTTTGTTTTTGTTATTCACAAAGTGCAATTGTGTGTCTGTGTGTGTGAACTAGTTCTTTTATGCAATTCCCTTGCTCAGCTCTGGCCCGATCGCGTTCTCTCTCGCTTACGCTCGCCCGCTGCCTAAGCCTCTGCCTCTGCTGGCAGCAACAGCATTAACAACAACAACAACAACAACAACAGCGCGCTTAACAAATAGAAGTAGCTGTAAAAATATTATTATGTTTTGTTTTTGTTATTCACCAAGTGCTTGTGTGCGTGAATTAGCTCCTTTATGGATTTTATGCTCAGCTCTATCACGATCGCGTTCTCTCCCGCTCTGCTGCATAAGCCTCTGCCTCTGCTGGCAGCAGCAGCATTAGCAACAACACAATAAATGAAACTGCAAAACAAAACGATTTTATTTTATTTTTGTTATTAACAAAGTGCAATTGTGAGTGTGTGTGAACCTGTTCATTTATGCAGTTGCCTTGCTCAGCTCTGTTACGATCGTGTTCTCTCTCGCTCACGCTATTGCATTGCCGCTGCCGCTGTTTCTGCTGGCAGCGGCAGTTATGTTCTGCCGCTAAAGCTGCGTCTGCAGCTTAATTAACGCCCGCTGTGTGCATTGCAAAAGCTTTTACAACAACAATTAAAATTGTGTGTGTGTGTGAATTGCAAATAGCAATAACAATCAAAAATGCAAACTGCCGCAGTTAAAACAATAATTATGTTCAATACTCGTTCAACCGGTTCATGTTTGCAAACAATAAAAACAACAAAAAAAAAAAAAAGAACACACAAATTGCAGTCGCTAAACGAAAGCAACAACAACAATTGAAACAACAAAGGCGATCATATATAAAATGGCCAATTTAAAAAGCCAAAATGAATCACAATGAAAATTGCATTTGCATGGCCAAAAAGAACGCAACGCTGCAAAAAGTCACAACTTTAATAATAACAACAATAACAACAACTATAGTAACAGCAGCAGCAGCAACAACAACAACAGCCCTTATGTGACTTCAATGACAACTGCAACAACAACAAAACTTGTTCTTGTCAAAGCTGACGTCGAATTCGCTGCCGGCGCTGACAGCGCTGTCTTTTTGTGTGTAATTGACGTTTGCCAAAATGAAAAAGAAAGCAGCAGTCAACGCCGCTACCGATGCCGACGCAGCGACAGCGACGTGTGCTTAATGCTGTTGTTGTTATGTTTAAGCAGAGCAGTGAGTGAGTGAGTGAGTGAGCGAGAGAGCGTGTACAGTTAGCCGAAAAAGGACAATTTGCAAACATGTGTGCGTGTATATGTGTGTGCACTCAATGAAGTTGTGTCTGACAAAAACAGAAAGAGACAAAATCTTAGTCGCTGAAAAATAATAAGAGTAGGCAGCTAAAGCAGATGAAGAAGAAGAAGAAGCAGCAGGCAGGCAGCAAGGTGATTAGCAGATACAAGCGTAGCAAGGTGATGTTTTGGTGGCGGGGGGGACTGTTGTTGTGTGTATGTGTGTGTAACAAGAACAGCAACAAAATTAAAATTGCTGCCAAGCACTAAAAATGTTAATATTCCATGTAATTTGAGGTGAATTCTGTTAAAACAAAAACAGAAGAATAAGCAAAGAACAACAGCGAAACGAGCGTAAAGCAACAACATGACAAATTTCAAATTGGAGTGAAAAGTGGTTGGAAATGAGAATAAAGAAGACTTTGTCCAAAGTTAATTGGAATGGAAATTACTGAATGATTGAAATGTGCAAAAAAAGAATATGAAATATATATATATTTATATAATTAGTGTGTGAGTTTACATGAGTATATTAATTATTGGGAAAAGTTTTGTTATCTATTTGTTAACAGAGCACTTAACATTTGTTTAGCCTAGGCGAAAGATTGCGTTGAATGTGTCTATAATCGAAGTATGAAGATGAGTAGATCTAGAAATAAGGAAATAAACTTTTCCAATTTAATACTGATAAGAAATAATTGTAATTAATACTGGAAGATTGGAAAGATTTCAATAAATATCTGTAAATAAACAAAGAATAGGGATGAGAAAGACATAATTATGCTGATATGTATTTGTGAGAATCTGTTCTGTTTCGAGTCGAAATTGATAAGAAGTAACTGTAATTAGGGGAAGTGAAAGAGTGGAATGAGTGGAAGTATGCAATAAATATGTAAGAATAAAGGAAATTAGGAACTGAGACGATTATGTTGGAATAAATATGTATTATCAAGCATGTGCAAAGCAACTTTTCATTTTTAACGCTGAAATTGTTAGGGGATTGTAATTAATTGTAATTAATACTGGAAGACTGGAAAGCTTGCAGGGCAAATGTGTGAATATTGGAAGTAAACGGAAGAGATAGCACATAATTGATTATGTAAAGAGATGATAATATACATATATATGTATGTATACTATAAGATTCGAATATGTAATATTAGCAGTTGTTCTTGGAACAATATTTGCTTCTTGGCGCTGGATTGGCTGGAAAGATTGGATTCAAAGTGTTTGCTTTAAGCAAAAGTCAATAATTAACAAGAATAATAGGAATAAGTATAAGAATAATCAATTTAAAACAAAATTCATAAAGTAAACAAAATAAATTTCAAAAAAAAAAAAAAAAAATATATAAAATGAAAAGAAATTCCAACTAATTACAAAATTAGCATAAAGTGTTAATCGAAATCAAATCGTTTAATTTGGCCTAAAGAGCGAAGAAGGAGCAAAGCAAGAAATGTTGCTCCCATGTTGATTGCTGTTTGGTGTTTGTTGGTTGGCTTTGTTGTGTCTTTTGGGCATTTTGCAGACAAGTCTATTAAAAGTTTTTCTCGGTCAAATAATGTGGAATGCCATTAAATACGAGTTGAATATCGAATGCCTCTTCTCACGATACACTTGAGAACAAGTGAGACATAGAGAGAGAGAGAGAGAGAGAAGATCACGACAAAGTTCAACTTGATGTTGATTCCCCAAAAAAAAAAAAGGAAAAAAAAAAAAAAAAAAAATAGTTTTTCATCCTCTTGTATATGCAGCTTCTTCTTGTGCTTCCTTCTTCTTCATCATCATCTTTAGCATCTTTAACTTCTGCTGCTTCTTCTTGCTTCTTCAACTTTTAAACTTCTTTGGCTTCGAATCGTGCAAAAGCTTTTGCAACGAAATTAAAGTTTTTTTTTATATCTCTTCATTTTGCCAGCAAACACATGTGTGTGTGTGTGTGTGTGAGTGCGTATGTGTGTGTGAGTGCGTATGTGTGTGTGTGTGTGTGTGTGTTCCAGCAGCTTTTCGTAACAGGAGAAGCGACAGCGACTTGAGAGCCGCTTAACCGATAACTGAGCCTAAAATTACTAAGAGCACACACACACTTGCATACACACAAACACTCACACACATGCGGCATATAAAGGAAGCAGTGCAAAGGCAGAGAGCAAAAAAAAAAAGAAAAAGTAAAGCAAAACCAAAGCCAACAAATGCCAAAAGGAAGCCGCTTCAGCTGCAACAAAATAAACTGCGTTTATGCGTTGCACGTTAACACGATAATTGGCTTACCATGATATCGAGTTCTAACGAAATGTCCCACAAGCTGAATTCATTTTGTAATTTTAATGAGCAGAATTTCTTGAAAAATAATTTATTTTGCAAACCTATAAATAATAAATAATATTTTAAATTATTCAGTTATTAATGCATACAAAGGAAATACAACATAAATTAATGAAATTGTTGTTCCGTAAAAAGCACAAATATTTCATTATAAATATAAAACAAATATTCAATTATATATAAAAATATTTAAATTTATTTATATATAAATAAATATCTATAAAATATATGATTTAATAAATTTAACTGCATTTGAGCAGCTAATTTGCATTTAGAATTTACGAAGACTAATAAAATTTATTAACTAAAAACCAGTCGAAGGAAACGTAAATTCCAAATAATAATTCCAAATTTAAAAATTATAAATTAAATTTTTTTTTCAACAAATAAAATTAGTAAACAGAATTCACAAATTAAAAAATTATATTTTAAAATATAAATTGTAATTGCAAAAAATCGCCTTAAAAAATGAATTAAATTTAAAATAAAATGATTTAAGTAATAGAATTTGCCTAAAGGGAATTCCTTACATAAGCAATATAATAGCAAATAAATCATAAAAAATTTCAAAAAAATTAAATTTAAAATTAATACAAAATTGCAAATATAATGAAATTAAACAATATCAAAAAATCGAAAATATATAAAACTTTACTTGAATATATTAATAATAGATTTGACTCAAGCAAATGCATGAATATACCTAAAGAAATCGGTAATCAGTTTAAAGCAATCAAGATTGCACAACTTTCCGTTGTACGTGATAAATGTGTTCGTGTTAAGGACGGCGTGTAAACGTCAAACAAAACGGGAACATGAAATTGTTTGTACCTCGGGCCAGCGCCAAAAATGGAGCGACAACAAACGACGAATGCAACAAGCGAACGACACAAAAACTGGACTCTGCATCCAGAGAGAGAACTCCAGAGGAGTGTTGAACCATTGAAAGAGATGTGGAGTGTGTGTGTGTGTGTTAGGGGAGGGGGGGGGGGGGTATTGAGAAGTAGGAGATTGGCGGGGAGCTGCATTGGTGGAGAGTTTGGGGTTACGCGTTAAGCCAACATCACATCAACAGCAGAAGGCAGAAGGCAGAGGCAGGCGAGGCAACAACAATCAAAACTTGTTTTTGGCGATGATTAAGGCAGCAGCAACAGCAACAGCAGCAGCAACACAACAACAACAACGAAGAGAGCAACAACAAGAACAACAACGCAGAGTTAAAGTCCCAGGCCAAAAAGGCAGCTGGAACTGAAGTTAAAAAAAAAAATCGTTGTTGCTTCATGACGACGACGGTGTTGATGATGAGGCAACAACATTTCTTTCCTCCGCTTCTTTTTCTTCTTATACATTTTTTTGCTTTCCAATGTTGTTGTTGTTGTTGTTGTTGTTGGCGTTGTCAGTACAGTTGGCCGTTTCTTAACTTCCTGATCGATGATTGTTGATAAGAACATTTCAAAGACCCACAAAATACGTTAAGACTGTTTAAACATTACAAAGTTGTTTCCTTTATAGTTTTAAATAAGTAAAACTGTCATTGACTAAACTATAATATTTCAAATAGTAAGCAACTCAATAAGTTACTAATTCCAACTGAAAATTGTGAAATATTCAGTAAAAGAGTTGGGTTCGTTAGAATAATTATAGTTAGAGTTATTCAGTCGTTAACTATTACTTTAAATAGTTATAGCTTAATCACTATTAACGCAGTCTTTAACTTTTTATTAAAGTCGTTAAACTACTAGCTTAAATAGTTTATGAAGCATTTAAAACTTGAAACTTGACTACAATTTTAACTGAAATAAACATAAATATATTAATAAATTGAAATATAATAATAATAATAATTATGACAAAAATAAAATAAAATAATATAATTTAAATAAAATATTATAATAAAATAATATATTAATAATAAATATAAATTAATATTAAAAAATCACAAATTCATATTTAAAGCAAATTTTTTTTTTTTTTTTTGAAACATAAATTATAAATTAGTTAAACTATTTTATTACAAGAATTTCCCATTTTAAAAGTACAAATTGATTAAAATTTTATTGTTTTTATTGAAAAATTTAGCAATTTAATTAAAAATAAATATATTTAAATTATATATATATATAAATAAATGTAAAGATATTTTTATTAACTCAAATTTTACTCAACTAACTTTTGAAAACTCAAATACAAATTGAGCTCTATAATTTATTAAATATTTCTATTTAAATATATGTTGTATAAATTTATAAATATCTCAAATATCAGCTTAGCAAAACTAAACAATTTAAGCGATAACCCCAGAAATATTATACTCAAGAAAGCAACTTCAACTTAGATTTTTAAATAAAAAATTAAAATAAATAATAATAATTAAATTAAATTAATTAAATAAAAACAAAAAATAAATAAAATTAAAAATATATAATTCTTTTCTCAATAAACTCTAATAAATAATAATAATTATAAAATATATTAAAAAACTGCGCTGAGTAACTTTTGATTTGTCTGGAAGAAAGCAACAGTTTGTAATGTCAAAAAGTTTAAATTATTTATAAATTGAACTAACGTGTTTGTTTGCCAACAACTAATGCCTAAGATAAGTAAACATTGCAAGTAAAAAGTTAATTTAAGTAAAGCTGTTTTGCAATGCAAATGCAATTAAAAAATACCAGCGCACTTTTTTAATAGAAATAACTAAATTGGATTAATGAATGAATCACTATTCATTTATAGTTTATATTTAGTTTAATTGACAGTTATATAATAATATATTGAGTGTGATAAATAATTTAATTTAATGAATATGAACTTTGAAATGTGTATTAAAATGTTCAACTCAAACTAATTTAAAGAACTTCAAGTTGTGAGCTAAGGAATTTCGGAGTAAAATGAGTCACGATTTAAATATTGCATGATTTTACTTTAGGATGAGTTGTCTGCTCTCTCTCTCTCTCTCTCTCTCTCTCGTCTGTCTCTCTACCACTCGCTGTCTCTCTCTCGCTCGCTATCTGCTCTCCTTAAATATAAAATAACTTGAAAACAATTTATTCACATAAACAATTGACAAAGTTTAAAGTTTAAAATGTTAAAAAAATAATTACTATTTAAATAAATAAATACTACTTAAATAAATAATTACGAAATTTTATTAAATAATCAACTTAATTTCAAATAACCTAAAAAAATTAAGTCAGCCTTGAATCACAGGGTATTCGCAGTGCTTAATGACTCTTTTAAATATCTCGAATAAACTTGTATTAATCATATAAATGTTCAATCATAAATCGAATACGAGTCTTGATTGACATTTATGTGTGCTTGTTGTTCTGTTGTTGTTGTTGTTGTAGCTGTTCACGTTGTTCTTGTTGTTGTTGTTGTTTTGTCTAAATTAACGCGTCTCATGAATTTTTTTTTTTTCATTTAAAATAATTTGTGTTTTTTCAGCATTTCAATTTCAGTTGCGTTTTATCATCAGCGTTGTTGTTTTTTGTTGTTGTTATGCTTTTGATTCATCGCTTAACATTTTTCTTACACTTTTGTTGTTTGTTGTTGTTGTTCTTTTTTTATTGTTTATTGTTCTTCTGCGCCTACGCGCCAGTTACTTCAGCTCTCACACGTCTCCAGGTTCTCAGTTCCCATTCCAGTATCTGTATCTGAATTTTGTGTTTGCTTTGCACTTTGTTGTTGTTCTTCTTGTTAAAGACACTCACTCCCTCTCTCTCTCTCTCTCTGTCGTTCTCGTTCTCGCTGCCTCTTTCAGTCCCGCATTCTGTTTTGCTTACTCCTTCTTTTGTTCTGTCTCTTCTTCGCTGTCTCTCGCTCACTTTACTCCACTTCTATCTATTTACTTCGCTCACTTTGTGGTGATCAATCAAACTCAAACCTGCCAACATGTTTGAACCGCCACTTGCAACTCAAACTTATATTAACATTTTGGTTGCTATCTTTCGCTCTCTCTCTCTCTCTCTTTCTCTTTTGACACACTCTCTTAATGATTGATTTTTTTCTCTTTTTATCTGATCTTTGCAGCTCTGTAAGAAACGAAACATAATTGTGGATCCTTTAAAGGATTATCTATGGATTTCAGCAGTTTGCCATGCAAATTTATTATAATAAGGTGAGTTGCATTTTCATTAAGATTAATCCATAGATTAAGGCAATTATATTTGCTGTAAGTGTTATAGAAATTTATATAATTTGATAGCAGATGCTACAACAGAATGTTTAATAAATTGTTTACAATTCAAGCTTTGCAAAAATTAAACAAATGTTCAGATGAAAGTTATAAAGACTCAAGTGGTATAAAAGTCTATATATAGACATTTGAAAATTAAATTAAATTAAAAAAATTTTTAAGAACTTCAAATTTCAATAGCATTCGAAATTTAGCATTTATATCGATAAAGAACTTGATTATTTATAAAGCAGGCAAAAAAAACTATTATTTCAGTGATTTTTCTTTCTTGTTCTACAAACATTAAGTTGCGACTTAAGCGAAACAAAAAGTCTAACACAACTTCAAAAATTTTTAGAGCTTGGAAAAATGCAGGCAATAAATTGATATATGAAAAATAGAAGTAAAAAAATTAAATTAAATTAAAAAAAAAAATAAAATATAAAAATTAAAAAAATATAAATATAAAGAAAACAGAGAAAAATTAATATGATATTTTAAGAAAAATTCAATTTCTAAATTTATTAAAAAAGTGCAGCACGTTGCATAATTTCTACCTACATAAGCATAAATATACATAAGTTCATAAATATATATATATTTATGAATATTTTTTCAACATTTCTGCTTGCCACATTTGTAGAAAGAAGCAGAGAGAAAATTAGACTTCCAAAAATGAAAAAAGAAAAAGAATCAAATTCATGGTTAATGCTGAGGCGTTAATTGCTTATTACAATAACAAGAAAGTACAAGTGTAGCAATAGAGCAGGCAGGCAAGAGAGAGAGAGAGAGAGAGAGAGAAAGTGAGTGTGTGTGTGTGAGAGAGACAGAGTGCAAAACAGACGCTGATTATGGCCCACATATGGTTTACTTGAGGATATCAAATAACGCGAAAAAAATGCTGTCTAGACCATGGGCAAGTGTGTGTATGAGTGTGTGAGTGTGTGAGTGTGTGAGTGTGTGAGTGTGTGGTGCGGCTATTGAACTTTAGTTTTGGATACACACACACACACACACACACACACACACATAAGCTACGCACACACTCCAAAGGAGCGTCGCATACTTGAGAAGTTTGCTGACAACGTTGCATTCATTCACATTGCAGTCAAGTGTGTAAATGTGTGAGTGTGTGAGTGTGTATATGTGTGTGTGTAAGTGAGTGTGTGTCTTCTGGGGTGTGTGTGCTTGTTACTCATATATCATTTGCTCATAAATTTAAACGTCATTTGACAAATATGGCGTTACACGAAATGTCTTCGATTGCGAGTCGAAAACGAAGCGGAATTGAAATGATTTATACACACACACACACTCACACACACACATATATATATATATATTTATATATATACATGTGTACTTGCCACAACAACTAGGCAGTAGAACAATAACAAGAAGAAGAACCACATGAACAACAACAACATTTGGCAAGAAAACTACAATGGGAATCTAAGCAATAATCATTATATTATTTTAATATAATAACAAACTTCAGACACGAAACACACAACAACAACAGTACTAAGCAACAACAACATAGCACAACTACAACTACAACAACAACAACAACAGCAACAACAATAAGAACTTATGCTGAGGAAAACAGGAAACGCAGTCAAACATCTGGGCAACTCCTTGGCGTGTCTGACTGTCATGATTATAAGGTTTAGAGTTCAGCCATAACTCCCCCACTCCCACTACTTCCCACTCCCTCTGCCTTCCTGTGCCACCCACTGGCTGCCCACACCCACATGAGGCTACGTAGGGTAACTGTAATGAGCACAAAGCCACAACAACAACCACAATTCGAGCATTTGTTCAAAGTTTGGCGGCAAAGCCAAGAACTTGAATACATTTCCTCAATTTCTTAAAGATAATAACGAAAAAACTAAAACTTAAGAGTGTGTGTGAGAGAGAGAGAGAGAGAGAGAGTGAGTGAGAGAATGAGTGAGAGAATGAGAAAGAGTGAGCGGTGATATAAGAAGTTGGGAAATAGAAAACGACAGAATGTCTATCGATTCTATGTGAAAATTGCTTGGTGATTGAATTGAAAAGCTTCAAAAGGTATAAAGTTTATGAAAGAAATAAGAAAGAGAGAGGTGTATATATGGAAAGAGAGAGAAAGAGACAGAGGGAGATAGAATGCGGTGGAGAGAATGTAGATTTGTGAAATCTTTGGAAGAGAACAAAGTTCAGAATGAGGAAATAGGAGCTGGAATGACACTTCAATTCAAGAGGGAGACAGAAAAATAGAGAGAGAGAGTGAGGGAGAAAGAGAAAGAGCGAGAGAGAGAGCAATAGATAAAAATATATAGTGCAAGAGATGAAAGTGGAAAGATATGGGACAGAGATGCGAAAGAGAGAGAGAAAAAGAGAGAGTGGGGGAGAAAGAGAGAGAGAGAGAGGGAGAAAGAGAAAGAGAAAGAGAAAGAGAGAGAGAGAGAGAGGGAGGGAGAAAGAGAAAGAGAGAGAGCGAGCGAGAGAGAGAGCAATAGATAAAAATATATAGTGCAAGAGATGAAAGTAGAAAGATGTGGGAAAAAATATGGGAAACGGATGCGAAAGAGAGGGAGAGTAAGGGAGAAAGAGAATGAGGGAGAATGAGGAAGAGAGAGAGTGAGGGAGAAAGATAATTGATAATTGCTACAAATCTCTAAAACTAGAGATTATAGTTTTTTTAAACATGAGAAATTAAAAAATTAAAACCTTTTTTAAGATAAGGAAATATTAAATTTAGAAAATATATTAAATTTTATTATATTATATTAAATTATATAATCTTAAATTAAATAATATTATATTATTTTTTATTTTATATTATAATTTATTATATTATTTTATATTATATTATTTTATATTATATTGTATTATATTATATTATACCATTTTATATTATAATATATAACGTATCTTCAAACACTTATTCAAAACTGCTAAATACTCAATTATGTTTTCTCAAGCATTTGAACGTTGTGTCTAATGTTTTCGAAATCCCCAACATGTATCAATGTCAACCTAAAGCCATTTGTAGTGTAAGTATCTCAAAGATACACGCAGAGAGGCTGTCAAAAAATCATATGTCACGCTCAACAACGTTGATAAGTCACAGTTCTGGGATAGAAGTTGAGTTGAGGTTGAGGAAATCAATAGAATGAGATGCATACAAAAAAATTTGTCTAAACTAAAGTTGTATTCAATGTGAGACTGTGACTTTGATCAGTGCGATAAATGTGAGTGTAGGAAAGTGTATAAAGAAGATGCTGAAGAAGCTGAAGGCGAAAGATGCAGAAGAGAGTTCCTCTTATGCCCCATGGTGCACTTGTTGCATGAAAAGAGATTGCCATGTCTGAGGGTCCGGCAAATGCTGCTGGTCATAAATCAAGTGCCAAAAGTGCAGACTGCAGTCAGTTGAGAGATGGAGACATTGTGTGGGGCAGGCATACTTGCCTGCAAACCAAAAAAGAAAACTCTGGCAGGGGCACCGTTATGTCAAGTGGCAGTCAAGCGAACAGAACAAGACCAAGAGCAAGCAACGCTGGCAACGCTGGCAACGAACTTGAAAAACTGACGCATCTTACAGTTGGTGCGCCCTTAAGCAAAAGTACGAGTGTATCTATAAGTACAATTCATATATGTATCTGTATCTATAAGTATGCATGGCCCTGCCAACGACAATCCCCCCCACTCTCCACTCTCCACTCCCCCTCTCGCTCTCATCATCCCATAAACTATTCTTCTTTCTTTCTTTTTTTTTTTGCCTTTTCTTTGTGCCAATTTGCGTTTGGCGCAGACACAAAACGAGAAAATATTTCCACACACATTTAATCATTTCTTTTGTGCAAAAAAAAAAAAAAAAAAAGAATATTTAAAAAATATATAAGAACTTTGAGCGCTCAAGAAAGTATTTCTCCAGACTGACTACATTTATAATGTCAAGTGGATTGTAAATATGAAGTATGCTCAGAGCTTATCTATAGAGAGACTCTAGAGAAACGGAGAAAATATGATAATTCCAGATAATTCTCAAATCTTTATGGTTTCTTTTGATATGAAAACTGAAGTACTCTGACTTACAACTCAATTATATATACAGCCAGCTCAAGAAATTATCTAAATAGTTGCTATCGAAACACTTCTCACGATTTTTCAAGAGAAATAATAATAAATAAGAGTTCAATGTAATTCGCAATATATTAAGGTTGCTTTTGATATTCGCGTGAAGTACTCTAAATATCAAATAAAGTATTACTTTATTTGGCACAACAATTTACTTAACTTAAGTAAAAAATCTGAGAATCTGAGAATCTTTATTCCAAGTCCAACACAACGCTAGTTTCTCTTAAGATTTTCTTTGATCCATTAAAATAAATAAAGTATTCTTTAAGTTCAGTTTCATAATTAGCGCAAAGCGAACTTTTTTTTATTGTCTTTCTTTATATTTGAATTTTCCAGCAAACTTTGTGCTCAAAAGACTTTGTCGAGTTTCCGTTTAAAAAATGACAATTTCCGTCAATTTTCATGGTGATAAAATGAATTTTCATACTTTAAAATTGTTGAAAATGTGTCAATTCATTATTTAGCATTGAAATGAAAAGTGTTTTTCCGTTTTTCTATTTGTTCACAATTTAAAATGTAAACAATTTCCATGAAACTAAATGAAAATTGCATTTAAAAAAAAAAAGAAAGAAAGAAAAAAACTTAACTTTTTTGTTTTGAAAGCAACTTAAAATATGTGCAAAATCAATCAATAAAAGCAAATTGTGTCCGAATTTGAGAACTAAAATATTTAAATTGCATTTCAATTTTGATCCTTTCATATTCATTTTCATATTCATTTTCATTTTCATATTCGTTCTGCATGTGTTATTCGTAAATAAATAACATATATATTTCAAATAATTTCATAAATATGTAGTTACTACATGGAGTTCATTGAGGTTCTTGGCAACGTTTAAATGAATTTCAATTGTTAATCTTATCTCGTGCTTAGGTCTTGTTGAAATCAATGCCATCAATTTCACAACAAACAAAAGAACTATGAACTATATACTACATATGTATATGTATGTTGTCTCTCCATTTGGGATGCCTTTCAAGTAGCAGATAGCGTATCTTGTTACACCTGGAACCAGATTGAACTCGCCACAAATCAAAGATACACTCGCTTCAACTCAACTGTATCTGGTTTTGTTTTTTTTTTATTTTTATTTTTATTTTTATTATACTCTGCATTCATCATATGATCGAGTTGGGCCTGATAAATGTCGTTAAAGTTATGAGACAGTCGAGAATTAATGTATAACCCATATATACTTGTAGTATTGTTTGTCTTCAAGAGCTGAGCTCATTGAACTCGGCCCTCAAATATAGTATGTACACTCTCTGACGTAAAACTATGCAATATTCAAGATTTTATTGAATTCTTATAATAAATAGTGAAGTTATGTACTAAACTCACTGTGCTTAACTCACTGAACTCTGCTATAGTTCGAGCTATCATAAATATACTTATTATGGTTATCTCATTACTCTCAACTCTTTTGTTTTCAAAATTTCATAACATTCTGGTAATAGACTTGCGAGTTATTGATTATTTAATTGTATAAGTTATGCTTAATTTAAGAAAACTTTAACTATTTAAACTCTACATTTATTAGAGTTACATTTACTAAATTTTGTCTGCGTGTTTAACTTATTTTCTGCCAAATTTCAAATAAATTGATAAGTTATGACTTAATTTAGCACAAACTAACTCATTGAACTCAGCTACTACAAGAGTAATCACTACTAAAGTTAGTATATAAACTCTTGTATATCTAAATAGATATTTTCTGAAATTTCGTCTAAATTGGTTTATAAATTGTTGAGTTAGACTTCATTTAAGTGTTAATACGTCGAAAGTAATTCAATTTAGCATTTCATTAACGTTTTTCCACTGTTACAGGGTAACAGCTAGTCCTGCCAATGACAGCAATTGCTCTATTCTCTATTTGCTTACTATTTTTATGGAAGTTTGTTTTATTTTTAGCTGCAAGTATCTGCGAGTATCTCTCTGGGCACAAGACAAAGCCATTGCCGTTGGCAATAACATCACGTGGTGAGGGGGCGGGGGAAGCGAACGGCATGGACGTTGGTTAGGTGGTTTCAAGTTGTTGCTCTGTTACTTTGCGGTTGCGGCATGCAACTCGCAAACTCGCAACACGCGCATCAATTTTACGCATAAAACGCGCGACAAAGCAAAGCAAAAAAAAAAAATAAAATAAAAAAAATAATTATGTATATATATATAAAAAAAAATATATATAAACGCTGAGAAAGCAACAATCGCTGCGTTAAAACCCCGCTTACCTCCGCACCCTGACTCGGCCCCGCTCTTCACTGTTTCCCTTGTCCCCACTCCACTTTGCCCGCAGCCCTTATCAGAAAGTGTCGAGGTATCTTGAAGTGTAATGAGGCGCGGTCTTTGGTATGGGGAAAAGCAAATGTAGGGGGAAAGGTAGAGCAGGGGATGGGGAGAATGTGAGGAGGCGTGCTGAGTGTGGAGGGCAATAGCTGCGAGTGGGGGGAGGGTAGCGAGGGTAGATAGGTAGTTTAGGGTCGTCGGCATCTTCTTTTCAATTTGCTTTTCACTTTGCTGGCGCATAATTTTCTTTTTTTTTTCAATTCTTTTTTTTTTTATTTATAAATTTATGTTTTTTTTTAGTTTTTCGGTTTTTGAAGCGACGACGCGACGTTGTCGCTGATAACACAAAATCAATAAGTAATAAGATAACGGTAACCCCAAATAGCACAGTATGTGTGTGCGAGTGTGTGTTGTGCTTGCTGTCTGATAAGCTTCTTTCCTACTCCGTCCCTCCCTCTCGCTATCTCTCTCTCTCACTATCCTCCGAAATGTGAACGTGAATGCAAGCAGCTCTTGCCTTTCTAAATGACAATCGCAATGAAAATGTTTCGCGGCAACACTGAACAACAACAGCAATAAGAACGACAACCCTGACGACAACAACAACAACAACAACAACAGCAACAACAGCAACAGCAACAAGTAAAAGAGGCAAGAGCAACAGCAGAAGTTGTTGTCGGTATCGATGATGATAATGATGATGATGATGACAGGCAACCGCCCAATAATTGCGTAGCTGCACAGTGAAGCAAATTACATAAAAATGCTAACAAAATTAACTGAAGAAATGTGTAGAAAGTATTATAAAATGTAGTTCAAAAAAACATTTCGAAGTAGCTTAGCGTCAAAGCGTTGCTACAAAATTTTTATACAAAAAGAAATTCTTTAAAATTATTATACGACAATTGTAGAGTATTTATAGGGTATAAACATATATTTAAGGATATGCCATTTCGATTTTAAAATATTTATCTTATTATTTTCTATAAAATGTATTGAATTCATGTTGCGATAGTTTTAAAAACTTATATTAAAGTTCAAGGAACCTAAATGATTATATTAAAAATCTCAATTTCAGTTGCCAATGAAATTCTTGTAATTTAAAATTAAACCAAATTTAAAAGTTAGAAAATATAATATATTTTACTAGAATTAGTATAAGCTGAAGTTCTTGAGTTCTTTTTTATTAATGTAGAACATTTTTGACAGCATAGAAAACTTGTGTTGTATTTCTCAATTTTCTTACGACCTCATAATATATATTTATGTATATTGTTTAGGGTATATTGATTGAAGCTAAACAGTGAGTCAGTGGAGCATAACAATTTTTAATTTAATTTATAGAATGTGATTAAAGTTGCCTTTCTTTCTTATTTCTTCTTATTTGAAAACTCTTCTGCCACTCTTAATTATTCAAAATAAAAAAAATTAACTGAATCACTCTCTATTATTTGAAATATATTTTTATTTATAAACCTTTTTTAGACTCTGTACTAAAAGTACATAGTCTTCTAAGTTTGACGAAAGCGATTTGTGCGTAACAGGCAGAAGGAGTCATCTCCGACCCTATAAAGTATATATATTCTTGATCAGCATCAATAGCCGACACGATATAGCCATGTCCGTCTGTCCGTCTGTCTGTCTGTCCGTCTGTCCGTCTGTCCGTCTGTCAGTCTGTCCGTCTGTCCGTCTGTCCGTCTGTATGAACACCTAGATCTCAGAGACTATAAGAGCTAGAGCTACCAAATTTGGTGACAACACCCGTATAGTGTGCAGGCAGATCAAGTTTGTTTTAGATTTTTGCCACGCCCCCTTCCGCCCCCGAAAATCGAAAAAAACCTATTATATGAGCTACAGACTTGCCACATTTGGCAGATTTGGTACACATCAAGTGCGCCCGCGTGCGGACGTTTTCCGAAAATTTCATCACGATCGGACCATAAACAAAGGAGATTTTAAGGAATGAATGACCTACAAATTCATGAGGGCTAAGCAGCATTACAGCAACAACAACAGCAAGACTCGCTACGGGTGCGCGGGTTCAAATCTCGCTGCTGACAATTACAAATTTGAGTTATATTTTTCAATTATTAATTAATTATTGCTATTTTATTTAAATATATATTATAAATTCTGCATAATTTGTCAGAAAGTAGCAAAATCTTAAAAAATAGAAATAACAAAATTTAGTTAGAAATTCGAATTAGTGTACATATATGTCAAATGCTAAAATTCGTGCTGCATAAGTATAGAGATTGCCTTCTTCGAACTATATGAAGTAGTGGCTTAGCTTAGAGAACATAGGATTTGCGCGCGACAGGTCTGGGGTTCGAAGCTTGCTCAGACCGGAAAAAATTTTTTTAAATTTTTTTTTTTGCAAATGCAGGCAATCTTTAACGTACTTGCAATTTAATAAAACCAATACATAAGCACTTGTGTTGTTCACTATTGATTGCTTTGCATTAGAGAATACTTTCTATGTATCCGCATAGTACATAGCAATGCAAAAAAAACGATGGAGAATTTTTTGAGCAAAAGAAACTTTCAAGGCGGCAATGAATGGGAAATACGAATTCAGTTATTTTAATCTTGTCGGCTTGCGGGTCGGTTTGCCGGTGGCACAGGGCGTAGAGCATTAGACTGTGAATCAAGGGATCGCGAGTTCGAGGCTCGGAAGATTCGTTTTGCTATCTGTACAATATTTTTGAATGCGTAGATTTTGCTATTCACGATTAGTACAGAGTCTCCCACTGTCGACTGCGGTCGACTGTAGTCATACCCAACTTCAGTTGTGAATACTGATGCAAGGTACTATACTGTCGCACGCGCCTCGACTGATCCGCTTAAAAAGTTATTTTCTCTATTTTCTCATTGACAAGTGGTTTCTTTCCTTTTATTTTTTATTCTTTCTTCATGTTTCAAAACTGTTTCTCTCTTCTTATTAAAAGCAAACTTTCTCTCTTTTTCTTATTTAATATATATTTTTTTATTTAATAAGAATCTTTTTCTCTAATTAATACTAATTCAAACTTGTTCTCTTTCCTTTTTTTTTTAAAGCTCTTTCTTCACATTTAAAATTTTCATATTCCATTTCTTCCATCTTATTCTCACCTCTCATTGCATATTTTTTTTGTTGACATGTTTTTTCACTGCATTTCAATGAGACATTGCTACAGTGTGCTGCCGCAACGTCAATTGCAATATGCTGGAATGCATTGCACACAGTGCACACAGTGCGTTGTCGTTGTCGTTGTCGTTGCTGTTGCTGCTTTTGCTGTTATGTTCCTGTTACCGTTACCCATACCCATTGCCATTTTTGATACTCATTCCCATTCCCATACCTATTCCCATTTTGTCTCTCTGAATTCGCATTTCTTCAGTTCTCCATTTCTTCAGCTCTCCCATTTGCTGTACGCAATTCCATTGGCATTCCCTCCTTTTCATACACCACCCCACCACCACCACCAACACATCACCACACCGCCCCGTCCCGCCCGTTTGGGCTGTCATCATCATTGTCATTATCATCAGCATTGATTGTGTGAAGCGTTCTGTATAAAATAGTTGCCATTTATGTGCGCCTGAGATGCCTACCAGCTTTTCTACCATACTTCCCCCTCTCGCTTCCCCACAAACTCCCTCTAGTCTCCCCTCAATGGCTTCGCCAGCTGCTGTTGCTCAATTGCGCGCTCGCTTTTCCTTTACCTTTTGAGCGTTGTTTTCTCTCGACTTATCAACAGTATCTCTCCTCGTCTGGATGAAGCATACTTTGATTATGACTTGATGTTCCTTTTAAGGTTCGGTTCGGGTTCGGGTTCGAATTCGGATTCAGGTTCAGGTTTCGATTGCGGTTTCGATTCGGGAACATCCTTTTGGTTCACTAAGATGCTTTTTTGCCACTCTTTGCCCAACGAGCCGCAGACACTTTGGAAAATCATTTTGTCTGTTTACCGCCTTCCTTGCGTTACCTCCTGCTTCAACCCCTTCTGCAGTTTGTCGCTCTTTGATAAGCGTCGTGCAATTTTGCAGCTAAAGGTAAATATTCTGTTTATTGCTCTGTTCTCTGATATTTGTATTTGTTTTAATTTCACAAAATGCGACAGGAAACACTCAAAGTGAAGATATGGATACAGCTGTAGCTACAGATAGAGATAGAGATAGAGATGTAGATTCAGATATAGATACAAATATATATATATATATATATAGATATATATATAGATATAGATTAATAGCTAGCTAGTGTTGTGAGTGCAATGAATGTTTACATTTTAATACCCTGTAATCAGGCAATTGCTGAGAAAGTTTACACTCAGTCCAGTCTTTTGTTTGAGATAACTCCTTTTAATTTCTCGTGCATTTTTATAATTTCTTAAATCTAGATTACAAGAGAATTCTTAAAGCTCAAGCTTTAACTTTCATTATGTTTAAAGCTTAACATATTAGCCAAATATTCTGAATATTTCATAACGATTGCATGAAATATGCAAAAGTTATGCCTTATATAATACCCTGTACTTGGACAATTGTTGGTAGAAAGTTTGTTAAATTTACGCAGTGACTCAGCATAGAGTCTTCTGTGAGCTATCGCCGTATTCTTATGCAGTTTTCTTTTCTTTTTTTTTTTTTTAGGTTTTTTTCCGAAATTTTAATATTTTTTAAAATTTAATTTACAGAGAGAAATACTTGAGCTAAAACTTGTCACACTAAAAGCTTATTATAATATCTATATAATCCGAGATAATCTTAAATAATAAGAAAAAGTAGAAATACAGGGTATGCGTAATTGTATGCTATTTGTTTAAACATACATTTGCAGTTTGACATCATTTTATGTTCTTATCAGCTCGCAGCCCTGCGATTACCCAGCAAATAAAATACAAATAAAATGTATTTACACATAATTAAAGCAAACAATTTAATCAATTTTCGCAGAACAATAACAACAACAACAAGAACAATGACAACAATTGTAATTTCTCAACTTGAATCCGCATCGAATTGAAATGAGAAATAACAGGAAACTTTTCTTTACCCGCTTCAATGAAAATATTCGTATATTCCAACTGACAATTGAGGAAGCTTCAACTATTACTCTCTCTCTCTCTCTCTCTCTCTCTCTCTCTCTCTCTCTCTCTATGCCTTTCCTACTGTTTATGCTCTCTTTCTCCATCTTGCGCTCGCTCTTGCCAACTTTATAACTGAGCTCTCTGTTGGCCATTAAACATTGAGCAGCCATTAACAAATTAGCAAATCATTTCAGCCAAGTCCAAGTGCTGCCATAGAGACAGCTACAGATTATTGTTGTTTGCCTTGTTTATTGCATAAATGTGAGAAATTTGGGCCAAGTTTGTTGGGAGGGGGTGGATTTAGGTAGGTAGGGAGAGAGACCACTTATATTCTCTGCCTCTAGTAATTGGCACTTGGAACTTCAAGTAACATTTGTCATTCAAAGTGATTAGCAAAAGTTTAAAGTAGCGCAAAAACTTTTATTCATTTTATTTATTTCATTTTTCAGACAGCAAAAGTTCAATTGTAATAACCTTTGCAAGAGTAATCGTTATCGTTATCGTCATGTACTTTTTGCTTAATTACATTTGAATTTTAGTCTAATTTAATTATATGTTGTTTAACTTTGCTATGTGAACTCAAGCTCTGAATGCTTTCCCACAATTGTTTAACAAGAGTTAAAAATTTTACAGGGCATATAAAGTGTGTAGAAATTATCAGAAAATATGTAAAAAAATAACAAAAATTATATAAATATTTTCTACTATGCAAGCTCTCCCATTTCAAAATATATACTAATTACAGGGTATATTTCCAATATTAAGCTTCTATTAGTCTACTTAATTTAAATTAATTATCTTGAGGACTTTAATATATGCTACTGCATAGACTAGCCTAACTACAAATAATTAATTACAGGGTATTCGATATTATTTTATTAAGAATTATTCAATCAAATCATTAAACATAGAATACAACAGCAATTGCAAAGCAAACTAAATAGTTCCTTCAATAGAATATAAAATTTATTGATTACAGGGTATTTATAGCTTATTATATTATGTTATAGTTAGATCGAAAAAAAAAAACTCTTTTTACTAGCTGGATGAATCTCAGCTTAAATGTTAGCCGTTTACAGGGTATTTGCCGTTGACAAGCAACATTTAAGACATAGTAAATATAACAATAGTTGACTTAGTAATTTAAAAGCTGATTACAGAATAGCTATTGTACATGAGACCCATAGCCAGTTGTTTACAGGGTATTAAATGATCAAATATTCGACACATTATAGAAGAAAATAGATTTACAGCTAAGCCATACCTTTGCATTGACACGGAAAAATCATAAACTCATTGAGAACTGCAATTACAGGGTATGTGACGCAGAGCAAATCATTGAATTCATGTTGTCGTATCTGGTTTAACAAATGCTATAGTTCTTATATTGTTTGCTAATTACAGGGTATTTGCTGTGTGTATGACCAACAGTCAGCTGACTACAGGGTATAATTGAGATTGTCTGTTTAAAGTTGCACATAAGAAATGCTGTTAAATCAAATCTATGCAATGAATTCATCAAATATTTAAGCATTGAAACTTAAGTAATTGCCCTGCACATACACACACACACACACACACACACACACACACACACACACACACACACACACAAGACACAGACACTCGTTGTGTATTTTTAATAGCATGTCTTGCGTCTCACTCTCTCGCTCTGTCTGTCTCTGTCTCTGTGACTGCTTTTAGTGGCTGTTGTTATTTTTATTTATTTACGATTTTAACTAAACGCACAAAAGGCGCCTCGTTCAGAGCGTTTGTCGCAGGATATGCGAGGACACAACTGCTTGCTGTGTGTGTCCTGCTGCCTCGCACTACCTCTCTCTCTCTCTCTTTCATACACGCACTGTCCATCTGTCGCTCTCGCTCCCTCGCTCGCTCGCTGCTGTCCTGCCTCTGTTTGTTCTCTGTTTGCCTGTGCGTGTGTTTTATCTATTGTCCTTTTAATTTCAATTCTCATGTGGGTTTTACGCTTAGTGCACATTATTCATTTATGTTTGCCTCTGCAACCCAGCCCCCCCCCCTTGCCACACTGCCCTCTCTCCCACTCTACCGCCCTGGCCCTCCACAACAGTGCTGCCTCGCCCGTTTTGTTTTACGCTGAGTTAACTTTTGTTTTCTTTTTTTTCTGCTCTCTAATATTTTTTTTTTACTTTTTTCTGCTGCGGCTGCTGCTGATCGCTAATCTTATGTTAATTTATCATACACACAGCGGGTGTGTGTGTGCGTGTGTGTGTGTGTTGTACACTGTCAGCTGTTGGCGTTTAAAATGCGACGCTCGCACATCAAGCAAAGCGTGCAGCAAACGAGTTGTGAGCAGGTCAGACAGAGAGAGAGAGAGAGGGAGAGAGGCATAGGGAAAGCAGGCCAGTGTGGGTGTGTGTGTGGAAGGTGGTGGGGGGGGCTGTGTTTGAAGCACAGGGACTCGCCAGCACGAGACCCACAAAAAAAGAAAGAGAAACATAAGCAAAACACGCAGGCAAAACGGCTATCCGACTAATTTATCATGGCGTTTGCCTGCCATGCACAACAAACACACACACACACACACACACACGCGCACACAGACCCTACACACACTCAACACACGCTTAAAATGCTGACAATACACTGTGCATAAGACATCGATCTTAAATACTTAAAATCTTCCTAAGAGATTCATTAGTTCTCATTCTAAGCTCATTTTGTTTTAGCTTATGCCATGCAACGCTTCAACTAGTTGAGAATTCTAAGAGTTTTATTGTAGATTTCAGCTTTAATGCTATGTAAAATATATATGAAATTTCTAACATTTCAAAGCAGTTTCTCAAACTGTAGTTGTAAAATGAGGAATGAGGAATTTGCAGCAAAAGAATTCTCCGTTTCAGAGTCAAGGTTATTATTATTCGCTCTCTCTCACTTTCTCTCTCTTTCTCTTTCCTTTATTAGAATGTATTCTTCTCTTTGTAGTGCTTATACATTTTTTTCCATTTTTAATGAGCGAAAAATGTGTAGAAATGGTGTACAAAGTAAAGTAGTAAATTAAACGGATCAATCGAGCACGCGCGACTTTATAAAACCCTGTATCAGTCACCTTAATAGTGTATTTTGTTTATAATTGAAGTCAATCGGACTGCAACTGCATATTTACATACATACTTTACATATGCATATATCGCTGACGTTCGCTGTCTCGCTCGCACACATGACTTGGCCGCAAAGAGCAAAGCGCAAGCTTTTCTGAATAACTTTCCTATTAATGGACCGATTTTTATGAAACTCTTAGAATTGTTTTAAAATAATATTCCCTCTGTCTACGCTGAGCATTGAGGCTAGAATTGCATTTTTTTCGATTCTAAAATTTAAAATAAACTCAATCTGCGGACGGTATAGATCCAAGTGTTCAGCCAGACAAACGGACTTGGCTCAATCGTCACGACTGTTTATACTGATCAATAACATGCAAATACTTTATACACTTGCATAAACTGCATACATTTATACAAAGCTATTACAACCATTCTATTACAATTTTAATGGGCGCAGGGTATAAAGAGCGAATTAGAGTCTTTGTAATTTTTCATTGCAATCAAGACAAAGTTTTATCAACTGTCCATACATTGAACTATGAAAATAGAAAATGTTTCCCACTTTTGTATTAATTTGAGTGACTTTCAATACTGGGAAGAGAGAGCATCTCTACTGGAAAGGCTTTCATTGCATAAAAACATTAAAGCTGAGCTTAAGATCGTAGTTTTATTATTATCTTTTATCATTGGTGAATCTTGCTTTTTAATCAACTTTAGTATTTTGCTTTGATTTGCAAAAAATTGTTATTATATGTACTTTTTAAGCTGAGCTTACGAAATTATGAAAATCTTGTAATTAATAAATTATTTAACAATTGGTAAGCTTTTTCCGATATTGTTTAATCATTTTTGTAGATGAATTTAAGTTAGTTGTCGCTTTCTTCATCAAGTCCAGGCATTTGATTGTTGTTTGCTCTCAACTCCGACAATCAATTTGATATGATAATAACTTAAGTTTGATTTTTATAAGTTGTAAACCTTTTAGACTCTGTACATTAAAAAAGTACATAGTCTATTAAGTTTGACGAAAGCGAAATGTGTGTAACAGGCAGAAGGAATCATCTCCGACCCTATAAAGTATATATATTCTTGATCAGAATTAAAAACCGAGTCGACATAGTTATGTCCGTCTGCCCGTCCGTGTGAACACCTAGATCTCCGTGTGAACACCTAGACTATAAGAGCTAGTTTTTCTTAATATACCCATAAATTTGGCGCTGTGTAGTTAAGTAAATTTGGCTTGACATTTGATTTGCACATATGATGGCGATTTGGGCGACCAGACGACAAGCGCAACAATCATAATAATCACAAGGTTGATGATGACGATGTCCTCTCACCTTGCACACACACACACACGCAGAGCAAGAGAGAGAGAGAGAGAGACAGAGAGAGAGCAACCATCTCGAAGTTGTCGCATTTTTCGCATATTTTTTGTATGCAAATTTCAAGAGGTTTTTCGCCTTTGGAAATATGTCAATGCCAAAGTGTCAGAGCTTCAGAGCGTCAAAGCGTCAGAGCGTTTGGGCGTTAAATCTGCATTTCCTCAGGGTTCCGTTTTAATTATAGTGTAGCACACACATACACATACACAAACATATACATATATATTTATGTATAGTATATATATATATATCAATAAACTGCGATTACTTTTGTGTGCATATACATACATATGTACGAAGCAAAGTAAAGCCAAAAAATGTTAAATCGATTTTTCACTTGAATTTGATTATCAAAAATTCAACAAAAATTCTTTGTAATTTTATGCAATGCATCGCAAATAGTTTTCCCACATCTGCAATTAGAATAAATAAATGCATTTTCCATTTCCTTCCACTCCATCATTGCATTCTAGCTTCTGTTCTATTCGCTGATTTAATTCAAATATGTATTATATTTTATTTGAATTTCGAATTTCTCTTCAATTCACTAAACTCTTCAATTTAATTCAATTATATTTTTTGAATATGTATCTAAATAAATGAATTTCTAAATATAAATATAATAAATAATATATATATATATATAAATAAATATGATAAATAATATATATGTATAAATAAATATGATAAATTATATATATATATATATATATATATATATATATATATATATATATAAATAAATATGATAAATAATATATGCTTCTCTTATAGCTTCTTTTGTTGCTGATCGTTTTATCCCCCCACTTAACTGCTCGCTTCTCACACTGCTGCTTCTCTAATGCCTTACTTCATTTCTCATTTAATTCCCTTTTACTTCTCGCTTAATTCGTTCTTTTCTTTTTCTTTATTTCCTCGCTTTATCTTATCTCTATGCTTATGGATTTTATCCTTAAGCTTCTGTTTTAGCTTCTTTGTTGCAATTGCTTTTCACTTTCTGTATCCTTTTCCTTGATATTATTCGCCTAATCTCGCAGTTTTATAGTGTTTGATTTTTACTCTTCATTTCCTTCATTAGTTTTATGTCCTGTTTTACTTCTCTCTCTCTCTCTTATATATATATATATATATATATCTTCTCTCTTTGAACTTCTCAGTTTCATCATATTTTCGCAGCTTTCGTTGCTTTTTATACCCTGTACAGGGATATATTAACTTTGTGAAAAAAATTTTTGTAACAGGCAGAAGGAGCCATCTCCGACCCTATAAAGTATATATATTCTTGATCAGCATCAACAGCCGAGTCGATTGAGCCATGTCCGTCTGTCTGTCCGTCCGTCCGTCCGTCTGTCCGTCTGTCCGTCTGTATGAACGCGTCGATCTCAGCAACTATAAGAGCTAGAGACACCAAATTTGGCATCAAGGTTCCTGTATACCATACGCAGATCAAGTTTATTTTAATTTTTGGATACAGGGGAGGTATTTGAAAAAAACTAATAATATCCACATTTTTCAACGTAGATACTTCTAACTTAACAGGTGCGTTAAGAATGATATGTAGAAGGAACGCTGAAAGTTTCATCAAGATCGGTTTGTAAATAAGACAGATAATCAGCAATAAAAGTTATTTTTCCACGGAATCGTAGAGCAGCAGGCAGCACATGTGTGCGAGCGAGACAGCGAACGACTGTGACACATGCGTCTGCTTACCATGTGTGTATATTTGTGCGAGCGAGATAGCGAACTACTGCGACACAAGCATAAGTAAATTAAGTGTCGTAACACTCAGCTTTTGATTGAATACGTATAAATATGTGACAGTTAGCTGCTATAAGCAAGCAAAGAATTCATATGCAAAATGAGAGTTTCAAAGGGGTTTTCCTTAAACACCTGTTATGTTCTTACTTTTATTTTAATCAAAGTATCTATTATCAAAATACTCTTAATATAAAAGCCTGTACAGGGTATTATACTGTCGAATGCGGTCGACTGTAGCCTTTTCGACTGGTCTTTATTTGCTTTTTTCCTTCATGAATTGAACATTTATGAATATCCTGTAGATGGCGCTTATGTGCCATTTTAATTATCAGCGTCACCATATAATTTACGAGTGCTTGTTAAATGATTTCATTTTATATTTTTCACAAATAATATTAACACAATATGTTGCATTAAACGCATTAATTTGCTTTAATCAAATATCAGAGGACATCAGACATAAGTAAATATATGTATAAGCATATAATTGTAATATATACAGATGCATATATATATTTAATTATGTATATATATAAATATGTATATGTATATATTGAGCTGGCAATTTATGCATGCATTACGCATAATGTTTTTGTATTTATTAATTGCCGTCAGGTATAAAATAACTAAGTGGCAAAAAGGAATAAACCATCATATTTTATGCTTTTTTATGGCCCACATATGCAGCCAACATTCGCATGTAACTGTGTGTGTGTGTATGTGTGTGAGTGTGTGAGTGTGCTAGTGTGAGTATACGAAATCAATTAAAAGTTTTAATTAAAAGATTTAAGTGAAATTAAATGCGGGGAAATTCCCAAATTTGATTTCGTCTCAGTTTTCTACATATACCAATTGTTGTTTGTTATTGTTGCTGCCCAAAAAGACAACTTTTCCAAATAGCTATGTGCAACAATTGATATGATGTTAATGATAATGACAATCATAATGATGATGGTGGCCAAGGATAAGGAGGAAATGGCATTTTGGAGAAACGACAAACCCAACTCAGGCGTCTGTCAAAGTCTTGTGAAATAAATCAAATCACCAAGCTGACAGCCTGATGAAGCACTGGTTGGTCTTGCGCATTGCTGTTGCTTTAATTATCTAATTTAATTAACGCAAAATGTAAACATTTTTGAAGAGTTTTCGTGAAATTTATATGAGTTATCTTTCCTTGTCCTTTTCCTTTTCCACTTCCATTTGCACATCCACACTTCCACTTCCATTTCTATTTCTGTCTCTCGTAACATAACTTCACTTCCAAATGTTGAGTGCCATAAATATTTGATTTGAATGCGAGTTGTAAAAGACTAATAATAAATGTAATAACAAGTGTATATCAAAAGTACGTGTTAAATAAATCTTGGCAAGCGATTAAATGCAAAAATGTTAAGTGGAAAAGTGAAGCATTTTTATCATTCTTCGTTTTTTTCTTTTTTTTGGTTTCAGCTGATTAAACAAACACATATCAATTTTACAACATGCGATGAACATCATCGTGTTATGCTTACAGCATGCTAAATACCTGTGCTTTCAAAGCTCTTGAAAGCTCTTCAAAATGCTCTGTTTCATAGCTTTTCCAGTGCTGAGTTTCAAGTGCGATTTGCATTAGTAAATTCAACACTTGCAACAGTTTATGATTTTAACAGCTAATTTGAGGCACTAGAGTGTGCAAACAAAATACCCTGTATTTATGAAAGGCACACTTGAAAGGGGTAACTTTGCACTTAGCTGCTGCAAGTCAGCTTTAGAGATATAAAAGTCTTTATCTACATTTGCTTGGCATCTCTTTTAATTCCTTATAAATGTACTGCACTCTGTACTTTGCTAACTCAAGAACTTTAAGCTAGCAGGCCCAGACTAGCCGAGCGGCAACTATTCAATCGTGAAAGCCCTTCATTTAAGCTATTTGCAGCTCAAATTTCCAACACGAAAACTCTACAGAAACTTGAGATGCGAGAAAAACAAGCTGAAGCATTTGCAGCTTAACTGGTGGTGGGGAGTGGGGGGGGATACCCTTTACACAAATGCAACAAGAAGACCGTATAACAAGTTGTAAGAACTTACTCTCTGTTACGCTGTGATCTACAAATGAAAAATTAGACGCATATTTGTAATATATTTAAATGTTAGTAGAAACCAAAAAAAAAAAAAAAAAAAAAAAAATTAAATAAAATATATATACAAATATAGCTCAACTAATTATGCTCTAAACAATGGCACAGTGGGTACAAAATGTATGTAAACAGGCAGTCAGTCAAGCAATTAAAAGCTCAAACTTGTTAAGCTGGCAACTGAATGCGGGGGAGTTCATAGAGAGAGAGAGAGAAAGAGAGAGATAGAGAGAAAGAGAGAGAGAGGGAATGGGTAAGGGAGTGCAAGTAAATGGAGCAATGTTAAGCTGGCATAACCAAAAACAACAACCAAAACCAAAAAAAAAAAAAATATAAAAAATAAGAAAATAAAGGGGAGAAAACTAAACATGTCAGATGTGGTTGTGTTCGTTGTTGTTCACAGATTATGCACAACGGAAATAAATAAATAAACATGGTAGAAACTATGAGCCAATTTGAAGAGTTGAGCTCAGAATACAAATACAAATTGAAAATGCTGCTCAACGAGAAATTACCCTGGGAGCACAAACTGATTGAATCAATCAATTTGCTTTCAAATATTCACAATATAAAGTTGAGCAGCTTAAGTGAGCCTTGAATTCAAAATGCGAAATGTTTAACTACACAAATGGAAAGACTTTAACAAACGACAAGTTCAACTGTCAGCCGAAGCTGAGAGTCTCAATGAATAGAATTGAAATTTTCAGAACATAAATCTAGTTTGCTTTGCTGAGAGTATAGCAAATATAAAAGCTGTAACTTTAGAAATAGGTATCTTGTAGAAATTTCTAAAATTTTAGAGGCTGTACGAAAAAGCTAATATAAATTTAAAATATATTTATAAGTGAAGTTGTATTTCTTATTTGGTTTGATATTAATACAGTTTTTTGCGGACATTTTTTGCCGTTTGTGTCAAACTTAAGCTGCCCTGTTTAGATACGTTAAAAGGTTTGGGTTCGGGTACGGGTTTGAAGCATATGTATATCGAAAAATTATGTGTACAACCATAAAACAGCAACACCTACAACACTAAAAAAAAAAAACAAAACAAAACATAAACAACGAGAATATCGAAAACAAATGTTAAGCTTAGCCGCAAGCTTACAAAGTGGAACGCTCTGGCACTCCGAAGCTGACGGGTTGACGTATGGGTCCAGCCACTAAGTGGGCTTCTCAATGTGTCCATGCAGCGTACTTTCCTCACTGGCTATGTCTCTCTCTCTCTCTCTCTCTCACTCTCTCTTCTGCTCTGCCAGCCAGCTTGTGGCTGGGATACAATTGTCAAGGCTAAAGGTAGCGCAAAAAAAAAAAAAAAAAAAACACAAAAACAAGAACAACAGACAACAGGAATTGGACTTGGGGACAGGTATTAAAAGGCATCAAGGAAAAAAAAAACTGTTGGATGCTCGCTCCCTTAGATACAGATACTCAGATGCTAGCACATATGTGTGACACAAGGGCATTCAGGATATGGAATACGGGATGCGATGAAGAATTGCCAAAAAGGTTGTCTGACATTTTCTGTATGTGAAACTCAAAATTTAAACAATAGAACATTTGTCATAACTTTTGAAGGGTTTCGTGTTTCACAAAGAAGCCTGAAATCGATAACGTTTCAAAATATAAATATATATATATATACATTTGTTGTTTCCAAACATTATTGTTAAATTCAAGCAATTTATTGTTAAATCTGATTTAATTGCAAACAAATATGAATTTATTAGAGCGCATAGGTTTAGTATATAAGTCTTGCAATATTGCGAAACCTTTTCTTAAGCGTTTTAAAATATTTTACAGAGTATTCTGCAAATCTTAATTAGTATTTGCATTTATTTACAAATTCCAATTTTATTAAAATTGACTTAAAGTACACATATGTTAAGAAAATATGTTTGAATTACGAAGTAAAATGTTATTTGTGTGAAATTGTGGAATACATATTGTAAATAATTTAAGCAATATTTGTGTTTTTGAATTTTTGCGCAAATAACGCCAGTGCGTTATGGCATAAATAAGCTTAGAAAATATATTTGAGCTATGAAGAAATATTTAATAAATTGAATTTATAGTCTAGATTTTGATAATTAATTATTTGAAAGTGATTTAATGTATAAATATATTGAGCAAATATGTTTCAAGTTCGCAGTAATATTTTATTCATTTAAATTAATAAAATTATTGAGAAATATTTTTAGGAGTTTTATGAATATTTTCATATATATGAAAAAGTCTCTACAAAGTCAAGCTAAGAGATTTAAAATTTAGATTATTTGTAACATATAAATCTCCCATTCAAGTGAATCATTTGTTTATTTTTTAATAAATATATAACTAATATAATTTAAAATGATGGGTTTTAAATGATTTTAAATATAATTTGCAATTATCCAAATGCTCTTTCAATTCTATATTAATTATAATTTATTTAAATGTTCTTCAAGAATCTATATACTTTGTAGGGTCGGAGATGCCTCGGCACAGTTCGCTTTTGACACACTTAATAGACCCCTGTACTTTTTAACTACAGAGTCTACAAATAGTCTTAGATTTCAATCAATTTTATTTAAATTGTTGTCAATTGATTATGAAATGAAGATATAACATTATTAACATTAGATTAACATTATTGTTAAAGAAGAAACTAATTTTTATTGCTTATAAAGTGTTGGTTTCCTTTGCTAAGGATCAAACAGAGTATCAGAAAATTGCCCTTAATATTCAGCTAAAGATGCTCAACTTCGAGGCTGCCCACTGTGCACACATGCTGGCCACATGTTGCTATCTTTCTCTCCTTCTTCCTCTTTCTTCCTCTCTCTCTGTCTCTCTCTTGCACTCACGAGATCTCAGAGTCTTTCTTTGTTGCGATCGATCTATAGATACGTTGAACCTGAGCTCGAGTTTCGACTGAGATAAAAAATAAAACATATATTATTTACAATTATCGCACTTGCCAGATAATTTGGAACATGTGCTTATCAAATATGGGCTAAAATAAACATCACAAATAGAGGAAAAAACGAAAGTTAAATAAAACTGGAAATTGGGAAATGGGAAAAGGAAAATGGACTCTTGAAGCTATTTGCGCCTGTGGCAAACCTGCCGCGTGCACTTGAAAAACAACAAGAAGAAATACTGAAAAAAATATGTATATAGAGTGTGTGTGAGTGTGAGAGAGAGAGAGAGGGGGGAGAGAATGTAAGTGAAAGAGAAATATGTTAAACATGGATTGGGGTGGTTGTTGTTGTCGTTGTTGTTGTTATTTTTGTTTGTTGTTTGTTGCTACAAATATTGCCGGCAGCTATTGGACATGAAACGCGAGGTAGACGCAGCAGAAAGCTACCTGAGCAGTGACCTTTGCTGCTACCTGAGAGCGGGCCTGCGACTGACACACACAGAGAGAGAAAGAGAGAGAGAGAGAATGACAGAGAGATAGAGCAGTGCTCAGTTAGCAGTCCCTTGTTCCTGTCTCTGGCTAGAAGCCAACCAAGCGTGCCATGCCCCTTAGAGTTCTATTTCATTGTATGGCAACCCATGCAACATGCCACATATTTCGCTCAACCCGAGGCCAGCTGCTGGCGCATGTTGCACACTCACACACACACGCACATACTATACTTTACTCATATGTAGATGTTAAGATACTTTTATAGGTAAAACGTACTTGGTGCCAAAACATCTGCTTCAATTCTCTAGCCACATTTTCATTTTCACTTGCATTCCAATGAGCTAACTTGCCACGCTGCTTAGTTGATTTTAAACACACAGAATGAGAGAGAGAGAGAGAGAGAGAAAGAGATAAAGAGAGAGAGAGAGTGAGAAATATACAGCGTTAGAGTAAGATTATTAGAGCCTTAAACCACTTGCTGTTGTTCCAGGTGCTGTTTGTCTCCCTCCTTACAGATATAGATATGTATTCACATATTGCACGAGTGAATACATCTGTAACTATGAGTACTATATACTCGGTTGTACTCTGCTGAGCACTCGAGGGCATTCCAACTCAAACTATTTTGTTCAGCAAGCTTATGCTTAGGTTAAATACTTCTACTAACTAAGCACTAATTACTTGTACTTTTCTCCATTTTGCTCTCTCTTTTTTAGTTAAGAACCTTTTCTTTTTTTTAATATAGCATAAAATAATAAAAAGAAAAACATCTGCTACAATTTTAAATTACATTTTTGTGCAGAACTTTTGGTCTTATTTAAATGTGCCTTTGTCAACTTCCTCTTTATTTTCTATTGATTTACCAAATTAATATTAATCTAATTTTTTAATAATATTTAATTCTTGATAATAATTTGGGATCCAAACATTTTTCAGGTAGAAATTCTTTTGTCTACTAAATTATAGACTTTTTCGTTGTGTTCCTTTTGCATTATTTTTTTCTTATACTTTTATATATTTCTTAGCTATTGCCTTTTTTAAAGCCAGCTGCATTTCCTTAATATTATTTATTTATTAAAATTTTGATGAATTATTTTTTTATTAAATATTTTGCATTTCCTACATTTCACTATTTTATTGATTTACTATTTTGATCTTAATAAATTATATAAATTTGAATATTTGGTATTTTTAATTAATTTGCTATTTTTAATTAAAATTGATGTTTTTAAATATTATTTATTTATTGTTTAATTTTAAATGAATTATTTGCTTTTTAATTATTGAGTTTCTCGTTTATTTTACTATATAATTAAATTGCTTTATTTTTAAATATTATATTAATATATTATTTAATTAATTATTAATTACTATAAATTTTACTATTTTAAATTAAAATAGTAATTAAAATTACAATATTTAATTTATATTTATATTTATATTAATTCAATATTTTTACATAAAGTTTCTCAATTTAGTTAAAATTTAACCTCATTCAATTTCTATTAATAAATTAATTTATTTCTCGAAAGTTACTTAAATTGTTCTTATTTTATTAATAACTTGCATTGCTATTTTGGATTTGAAATCATAAAAATATACCTTTAAGTCAGCCTTCAATTAAGTATTAGATAGAAATTTCGCTTGATTAATATAAATATTTTTTTTTCATTATTTTCTTTTAATTGTTTTTTGACTTTTCAACTATTTTATCTTCAATATCTTTCAATTTTCCATATGCAAAATTCTTCCTTTAATTTTCCCAAACTCTTTTGCTCCGTTTATGCGAAATTTCTGAATTTTTTTCTACTCATTTTCCACGTTTTTGTGGTATTTCTTGGGTAAACTGTTTGGTCAAATTCGTTTTTTCAGTTTTGGCTTTGCAGAATTTTGTTAATTGGGGCTACAGTTTATAGTCGTGCGCTGCCGATGTTGTTGATTATGATGATGAAAGGCAACAACTGCCAATTATGATTTCAAGCCTTTCTATGCCCTGTAAATAAGAATGATATTAGAAGGGTATGCTTTAGACGCTAGAATAATGAAAGGTTATAAAATATCTGTGAAGTGTGCGAAGTTCTAATGCATTTTGTTTTTGTTGATTTCCCTTTTTCTATATTCTAAATAACAATTGCATATTTATAGCTAAAGTCTTGTAGTTTTGTCTTTATATACTATAAATTTCATGACGGGGTATACGCTAGTCATGCTTTAACGACTTGCTAATGCTTGCTGATTAGGCTAGAGAGTTGATTTAAAATTCCGTAAGCCAAACTGCAAATCAAAAGCAATTCATTGCCTAATTATTCCATGTGCACATCGATTTCTTTTTATTTATATATCTATATATTTTGTATATTTGCAGGTAAGCCTTCACATCTGTTGATTTTGTTGGTTCGGGATCTCGAAAATTAATGGAGCATCGAAGTCAGTGTATGTATATATAGGTATGAAAGACATTGGATCATCAAACACATGATGCTGCGACTTGAACTAAGACTGAGCCTGAGAATGGAGACTGTCATGTCGAAAGCATGTAAACATTTTTAAATTTGAATTACGTGCTCCGGTTGCCAAGTTCGTTTAGGTAGCTAGCAACTTGACTAACAACAACGCAACTTGGTCTAAAATAGCTACCAAAATATTTTTCAAATGAGCAGAAACTGAAAACTTTTGCTAGATGAAGAAGCTCATGAGATTTTTCACAGACGCCTGAGGGGCTCTTAAAGATGTGCTCGATTTGCTAGCAAGCGATGCCCTAAGGTGGCGTTACGAGGGGTATGGGATGTACGGGGTAGACGCTGTCTTAAGTTGCGCCTTTTGATGGCAGCGTCAGTGACTAAGGAGCACTTGAGAGAGAGAGAGAGAGAGAGAGAGAGAGAGCTAGAAACAAAGAGGAGGAAACAGGAAAATAAAAAGAAAAATTACAAAATTTATTAAAGTGTTACAGAGAATGAGAAAGAGAGAGAGAGAGGAAGAGACAGACTGCGAAACTGAGAGAGTGAGCGAGATAGAGTGATACACACATCAAATGTAATTGACTCGGAAATCTAAGACAAATGTGCTAAAAATAAGAAGAAGGAAACCAAATGCCTTTGGCCTGGCTTCCTGCCTTCTCTTCCTTCGCCCCAACTCTGCATTGGTCCCGCTCCTGTATATGTGTATGCTATGTGTGTGTGTGTGTGTGTGTGTGTGTAAGCATGTGTTGCTGTTGTGCGTCATCAAATTATAGCATAAGAAGTTGCTGCCGCCTCTGGCGCCCAACAAGTTGGCAAAGCAGTTTGAGATGTTGTTTTTCTTCGTTTCCTTGCGCTTCCAATTGATTCTGTAAGAAGACATGGCATGGTGGTGCATAATCCACCACCGCCAACACCACAACCACCACCATCACCACCACCACTATCACCAATCTATAGTGTACTTACTACCGCCCCGCGTCGCCCTTTATTTTATTAACCCTCAAAAAAAAAAAAATGCCACAAAAGGCAACGACGCGACGGCGGTTGCATTGTGCAAATCGAAGAAAGAGCCAGACCAAATAGTGCTGTAGTAGCAGCAAGTAGTATAAGAGGCAGAAGAAGAAGAATAGCAGCAAGAACAAGCAGCGGAACAAGAAAAACAGAATGCGCCAAAGCAGCTGGCAATAAGTTGATGAAGCGGAAAGGCAAACAATTTCGGCTAAAACGACTAATTGAAGGCGCTACAAAGAGCTGCAAGTGAAGCAAGCAGCACACAGGAAATAGCTCAGGAGATAGAACCATATGTCTTATATGCATTTAAGAATACTTTGCTGCAATACAAATTCCTATCGTTTCCGTTGCAAGTTTTGCGGAGTTTAGTACAAGTAGTTCTCTTCAGACTTTTAGCTTGTTTATTGTAGCAAACGCTTAAGTAGATCCTTATTTATTACTTTTATTGTATCAAAACTTGGAATACATTTTGCAAAGACTTGAGCTATATATAGGCAGAGTTTATCTGTATTCACATAATTGCTTTGCGAGTTATGCAGCTGAACCTTTCGCGAACCGGTTCACAGCTGTCACTTAATTTTGATACGACAACAGTCATAACTCACAAATACCTAAACATTAATTATAAATATTAATAATTTCATAATTTTATCTCAATTATTTCGCAAGTTACGCAGGTGAACCACTACCGAACCGGTTCATACAAAATTTCAAATTAAGATATTTATTCAATTACTTTCTGATTGGCTTTCTATAGCTGAACCACTTATAAATTCGAACCGGTTCGCTGGTCCCTTAAACGTGGTACAAGCGCATAATTAAACAAGTTTTTTTTTATTATTTATAAGTTAGATTAATTTATTGTTTAAAATTTTTGCAAATTTTCGTTGACGGAGGAATAAGTAAAGTCCACAGCTGCGAACCGGTTCACTACAGTAATTCATACTACATTCTACTTCTGTGAAAATCTGCTACAAAATTAAACAACATAACAAGCTAAATAACTTTATTCGCATTCAAATACTTTTCAATTTATACCGCTGAACCACTTTCAAACACATATCGAACCGGTTTACAGAAGTAACTTATACTATATGTTTATTTTTGTTAGAGCTTGAAATAGTTTTGAGTTTCATATTTAACACATTTCTCTATTATAATTTAAATGTTTCTGTAGTTATGGAAATGAACCCATTTCAAAGCTTTAGCGAACCGGTTCAAAGTAAAAATTGTTTAAAACGCAATTTGCACGCTTCTTTCAAACTTTAAAGCTCGATTCGTTACACTGAAGCGCAAAAGAAATTTCAAAGAAAAGAAAAAATACATATATATATGCATTTTCTGGTATAAAGGGGGGAGGGACGAGATCGAAAAGTGGAAAGGGGTGGTTCATGAATGGGTGGATGGTAAGATGGTGGTGAGATGGTAAGATGGTCGGTGGGTGGATGGGTTTTTGGTTGCAATGGCCATTATTATATATTGAGAGGGTGGTTTTAATGCTGTTATACCCCGCCGGCCAGACGATTGAAAATGAATGAAATTTTATATGCGACTACAATCTAAATGAATGCGAGTGAATGACTGAATGCGAGTGAATGTGCGAATGAATGCGGCATGCCTCACACCCCACATCCATCCGGCCACGATACAGAAACTGGCCCAATATGTTGCCCATTTTCAAGACGAAGGGAAGAGAAGCAGAAAAGCAGGAAGAGAAGAACCAACTGAGGCACCAATGGCAACCGGTAGCAGCTTCACTTGCACTTCACCGCCCCCGCGCTTATAAGCAGTGAGGTTCCCCTCCCCTCCCCCAACCACCATCCACGCCAAGGGTAAAACAAACTCAAATTCGATTTGGATGTCGGCTAATGCGAAATTTGTATGCAGGCCAAACAGTTGGCCATTTCTTTTGTTTTGGTAACTCCCCATCTTCATCCACATCTCCATCTCCATCTACATTTCCATCGTCATCTGTGGACTCCTCCGCCTGGGATTCTTAGCCAGGCAATTGGCGCTAGAGGAAATAACAATCAAATTAAATGGGATCCAAAGCTGAGCCTACAGGAAATTAGGAATGCGTCTATGACATCCCCTCTAGCACCACGACGCCCTCCCATCTTCTCTGTTCCCCGTTTCAACACAGTTCACTGCTGTGCCTCAGACTGTGGCGATTGCTGCTTTTTAACACTTTCAGTGCATAAATTTCTTGGGCATTTTATTGACTTAATTTGCTGGGCGTGAAAAAAATAATGAAGCAACCAAAAAAGCCAGCTACATTTACAGTTATCAAGAGGCCAAGACCAAGCTGCACGCGGCCTGACAATGGGCACACATAAAAAAGGGTTTATATGCCGAATCTCCTCGCATATCATTTAAATGAAAAACTAATTTAAAATGTCATAAAACAACCTTACTTTGAGCTCTTTTAAGCAGCTCAAAATACGTACCCATAAATAAAGAGACGGTTATGAAAATAACGAAAAAGAGTAAAAAGCAAAATATTATAATACGAATAAAAATAATAACTTCATATTTTACACGCTTAAAATGTTGAACAAACATGGAGACACAAATGGATATTGTTCTGAATATTATTGAAGTGAGAACACGGCAATTTAAAAATTTATTCTGAAATTGTTGAGGTCTTTCAATTGCACTTTAGCTCAACCGCTTGCTCTGTTAAGACTCTGAACCAGTTTTAAACGATTTTCAAAACGTTTAATCATAAAAACAATCATTGAGAATTTTACTTTTGTCTCGATTGTTAGCTTTCATCATGGAAACTCCGCTGAAATGCTTTTGGAACTACTTATAAACAAATGTTTAACCATTTCTGAACCAGTCTGAACCACTTTTGTACCATATTCACAACTTTTCAGAATGAGAAATCATAGAGTGTTTAACTTTTGTAACATTTTACACCTCGATTCAAATTTGAATGTCAGTTTTCAGCATGCAAACTTATCTGTACAGCTTTTCGAACTACTTATAAACCAATTTGGTAGCAGCTCTGAACCGGTTCAAAGCTTTTACTTTGTTAAACTTGTAAGCAAAACTTTTATATTATAGATAAAAGAATTTAATAGTATAATATCGTGAGTTAGTTTTCTTTTTTGGCTAGA
This sequence comes from Drosophila funebris, assembly GCA_018901825.1. Lineage (NCBI taxonomy): Eukaryota > Metazoa > Arthropoda > Insecta > Diptera > Drosophilidae > Drosophila > Drosophila funebris. The sequence continues at coordinate 1,268,905 of JAEIFK010000455.1, read as the reverse complement.
GAACTTTAATTACTTGTACCACTTGAACCACTTCTGAACCATTCCCAAATCTAATGCATAATCGATTAATTTTTTCAGCTAGTAAATGCATGAAGTTTACATTTAGCTTCAATAGTATCAGTCTGGTTGCCTTTCTTCGTTATCTGAAACTGAAAAGTATTGAGACATTTTATAGTTACGACCTACGACAACACTTATCGGAAGTAGATTAAGTATTTTGATTGCAGTTTGAAACCTTGGCTCATTTCTATATCCACCATCGTTATCTGCACAAGCTACTATAATAACTATATTATATATATATATATATATATATATATACTCCAATTCATTCAGAGTGACTCTTAGCTAGAAATATGTCATTACCTCTTGCCTTATCGGGAGTTTTTTGAAGCTTTTTATCAGCTCTTAAGCTGATTAACTTTTATGCGACATATGGGCCCAATTATTTGATATTTTACAATGCTTAATGCATATTTCTTGCTGGCATTGTCATCGGTCCTGCTTAATGTATATATTTAGCTCTGCCTTGTATTCTATTGCTCACACCAGTTTCGATTGTCTTTCATATTCTGAATGAAGAATGTCGTACATTGAATACTCTTCGCTTGCTCTGTAAAGTGTAAAGCTCTGTAAAGCAGCTAATAGAAATATTTATATTCAATATTTTCATCCTCTGTTAGTTGTCTCAAATTGCTGTTAACTGGAAGTGACTAAGCAGATAACATTATTGCGCTCTGTTAATTGACACGTAGCTGGTAAACAGTCCTCTTACTGATAACATTCGCTCGCTCTGTTAAGTAACTCTCAGGCCGTTAACAGCTGCCTATTATATTATATATAATAAATAGTTTCTACCTCTAGATTAGATTGTTCTCTCTTCTATTAAAATTCTTGAACCGCTCTGTTAAGTAACTCTCATTGCTGTTAACTGCAAGTGCATTATGTTAATATTTATCTATGTTACAAAGCAATTGCAATAATTGGTCTAGCCCATGAATATACCATGTTATGTCTAATAAAAATGGAAATATTGCATATCTTTAATTTTTGAGCTCCTACTACCCAATTTTTTTGTTTTACTTTTGCTTTCCTTTCGCTTCTGTTGTTGTAGAAGGAGAGCAAAGAAGAAAAATGCGATTTTTATGCGCACAAAATTACAAAACGCTGTACCATGGCGTCTGTCCTGTGTTGCAGCTGCCCTGGCCTCCGTTGTTGCCCTCCTTGACACTTTCCGCCCACTTTTCCAGCAGCAGCTTTTGACGTGTTTGCGTCTTGTGGTTGTCAGCTTGCCATCAGTTGCCGCCTGCCGCCTGCCACATGCCACATGCCGACCTCCCTCTTGAGGTGTCCGTGTCAGAGTCGGTCTCAGTCCCAGACTCATGCTCTCATCCAGCAATAGACATATGCAGCGTGTTTGTAAGCACCCTGTAAATGATAGAGCAGCTGTCTGTGAAGCAGTGCTTACATAAAAAATGAAAAATTTGCGATTTCCTAGTTTTGTTGTGCAGCTTTAATCAAGTTCATTAAATTCATTGCTTTTTAGTGAACATTTTAATAGATTCATATGTATTTGGTACATGTATATTAAGTGCTGTATTATCTATTTGAATAATTTAGAAAAATCGCATACATTTATTTTTATAATTTATTTTTTTAAACAAAATTTTATTATTCAACGTTTCAGCATAAATATTGATATTTTTTCTAGACATATTTAAGATTTATAATCTGATTATTTCCAGTTTCTTTGTTTTTTGCTTATTGATTTTTCTTTCGCTGCAGGGAAATTTTTCAAAGTCAAATTATGCAATCGTCTTTAAAGTTTTATTATTGACACTTGGTGTATAAATTTATATAAATATTATCTAAATATTTTGAATATTTCATGAGAATCGCAAGGCCTTTGTTAAGTCGAAATAGGTTAAGAACTACAAAATGGAGAGTACATCATTTAGAAATAAAGTTTTCTCTTCAAATAATTATTTCTCTGGCTTTAAGGAAAATTCTTAGTAAATTACATAAACAACTTTTAAGCTATAGACTTTTAAAAATATTATAAATATATATAAATGTAAATATATATTAAATATATCCTCTTATATAAATTAATTAAAGCTGTTGATTTAATATTTTGTTTATATTTGTAGAAATTTTTAAATAATATATTCTGCAAATTTCATGTGTGTCACAGGGTATCTGCTTTGTCTAGCATTGGAGTTTAATTCAGTCTGACTTCTTGTCATACATGTGTGTTGGGATATGAGACGATGCGATGGTCTGAAGAAATGAAGAAAAATCGCATTATTATGGCATGCGTTTAATTTTGCTACAAAAACACACAGATACATACACACACACACAGACACACACACACACACACACATAGATACGTGATTGTTCTGCGTTGATTGCGTTCAAGTGGCGCGTCAGTTGTCGCTCCTCATTCTGCTCCATCTCTTCTACGTCTACTATGTGGGTGCTTCCAATCTTTGTTGGATGCCGCTTCATTATGCTTGCTATCTGCCGCCAGCTTCCCCCTCTGTCTGCACGTATTTTTTAGGCTCCCTCCGCTCTCTCTCTCTCTCTCTCCCGTGCCCTCTCTCTTTATATCTTGGACTCCCCCTTTTTTTGTGCCTTGTCTTTTTATGATTTGCTTTGGCACTCATTTATTTATTTATTCTTTTTTTTTTTTTTCTTAAATGTGTTTTGCATTTAATTTTCTATGTGTGTATGTGTGTGAGTGTGTGTGTATTTTGCACTTTCCCTTTTCATTACGTTTTGCGTTTCGCTTTTTAGAAACGTATTCTCGCCCCTTTTGCCCAATGTTATTGTAATAGGCCCAGACATAGCCGCAGATGAAGGGGGATAAAAATAAAGGGGAGGGGTCGTGAGAGGGTGAGTGGGAGGGGGAGTCTGGAGTGTGGTAAGGGGCGTTGCATGTAGATCATTAAACGGGTCGTCTAGACTTTACTCTGTGCTGTTGATTGACAGCTTGCCTTCCAGTTTTCCTCCACATAACGATTTCCTTAGCTCCCACTGACTGTCTCTTTCTCTTATTGCCTCCATCATGCTCTCTCTCTCTCTCTATGTCATTCGCTGTTTGTGAAGGTTGAAGAAGGTTTTTTGCGGATTTGGGCACTTTGTCATCTCCTTTTTATGGTCGAGCGCTTCCCAAATTGTTCGACAAGCGTGCGAGGTTAATTGGCAGGCAAATCTGTGGCGACTGTTGCATACCTTGAGGCATCTCTCTATCTCTCTCTCTCTCTCTCTTTTATACGCTTTCACACTAACGAAGTGGTCGGCACATACACGTAAGTGCGACATACAGCAGGAAATGCTCTTAATATCATAAATTACACAAGAAGCGAGAGCTTAATTTGCTGACTTTTATAGAACTGCCAGGCAATTGGCATCTAAATAATACAAATTAGATGACATTTCCTAGCAGCGAACCGGTTCAAAAATGGTTTCAGTGTGTTATATGAGCTTATTTCACTTTTTGGCAAGATTAAAAAGTTACTCAATACCATAAATAAGGTGAAAAACTGAGAGAAAATTAGAAGAAGCATATTCAGCATATAGGATATTTTTAACCAGCGAACCGGTTCAGCAGTGGTTCAGCTTTGATTTAATTTGTAAAGCTGTTGATGGTCTAGGCTTCTTCTAAATATAATAAATTACTTATAAAGAGAGTGAGTAAACATCATTTAATACTCTTACAACAATAATTTGCATTGCTATAACTCCGAACCGGTTCAAAAGCGGTTCAGCTCCATAACTTGATAAGTTTTTGAGTGAGTGTTATGAAATTTGTTATGTGTACTACTAATAAGCTTTTAAATGGATTTCCAATTTAGTTTTCTAGATATGTAAAAAAGATTAATAATTAAATAACAATCGAGAAAACTTTGCTAAAATTAAACTAAAAATCTCTAAATTTCCACTTTCGACTCCAGCAATTATTTTACTCTCAGTCTATGACACAAAATTAAGAAGGAAACTAAATAATTTACAGAGAGAGCTAGAGAAATTAAAAGTATTTAGTTTTAAATGAAAATAAACAACAATTTATTGCTGTTATTCAATTAATAATTCATTTGGTGTTTGATTATAAAACATTAAGCAATAATATTTAGCACGCATTAGTCTAAAACTCTTATTAAATTTGATATAATTTTGATCAAATTTGCAAAATTAAATCTATTTCAAGAGTAAACTTTAAACTGAAAAATGTAAAATTGTTTTTACAACAAAATTTAAATCCACATGGCAATCACTTTCAATTCTTAAACAGTAAAAATCTCATAATGTTGCTGCATCTGTCAAATAAAATTTGGTATTTGGTTTAGTGTTGTGGTTGTGGAGAATCTTAATCCATTTGAAAGGCAACAAAAGCAATCCAAACCGCATGAAATAGAGAAGTTTCTGCTCCCCCTTGGAAGAGAAAATTGTCTGTGACATTATAAATAAATGTTTATAGTTTTATAGCATTTTATAGTTATAGTTACATTTCGGATTGTTTTTAATAGATTTCTCCAGTGTCAAGTTTAGTCTTCTTTAGCTGTGTGTATGTGCTGTGGTGTTAATGTCTTTATTATAATCTATCCCCTTTTGGTTTTTGGTTTCAGTCATTTGGCAGCACGCGCCGTGCCATTTTGTCATCTAAACCGCATAAACTGCAATGACAAAGGGCGTAAATGCAGTTAGTTTCCAACTGCCGCTATACACACAATCCCTACACTTACCCTACCCAATCACGTACATCTCCTAGAAACAATTGGCTTTGGCTTAGTCGTAAAAAAAAAAAAAAAAAAAAAAAAAAAATAAAGAGAAGAAGATGATGATGAAGATGTGGTCGGGCGCTAAAGTTCAGATGTGTTTGTCTCAGTTTATTGTCGACATACGCATGAATACGAATACGTTGCGAATATGTTACTAATACATTTACTATTCAAACATTCACTATGAGCATTTCCTGTCAATTTCTTCCTATTGAGAGAACACCACAAGTTTCGCACTTCCTGCGTTTCATTTCATTTCTGCTCGTCTCGTCTCGTTTCATTTTTATTTGAGCGCCTCAAACATTGCGACAATTAATAATAAACGCAGCAAGTTGGCAACACCTTCCCCCATATCCCCCCCTTGGCCACTACCACAATCATCATACTTACCACAGAGCTGCCAACACCCCTGCAAGGCTTATATCAACACACAGAAATGTAGGCGCAAAAGCGAATGAGCCCATAAAAATCCCAAAGGCTGTAGGAGAAGCAGCAAACAGAAAAAAAAAAAAAAAAAAAAAAAAAGGGAAAATGATGTAAAGCAAAAAGAAAAGAAAATATTGTCGAATAAAAGTCGAGCTAAATTTATACAGCGCATTTCATGCGATCAACACATAAATATTATTATATATACAGTGCGTATATATTTATAAATACACATTCTTCCTTCGCTTTTATGCTCGTCCCATGTCCTGGCTAAATGTTTCCAAAAATTGTTGCCTCCTACACTGCACAAAAATTTCGCATTCAATGCTGTGGATGACAACAACAGCAACAACAACTGAAAGGAGTATGGGAATTGTGGCATATGCTTTGATTTGATAAACATTTTTGATAAATGCCAAGCTTACAGTCTTGTGCTTATTTTTAATGATTTCATATAAATTTATAGTTTAACTTGATGCAACAATTTTGTTTCTTAAATTATGGAAAATATTTTGTATTTTTAAGTAAAAGTAATTTAAAATAATGCAACAATTATGTTTCTTTAATTAAGAGAAATATGTTTTTGTTAAAGAAAATAGTTGAAAATAATGCTATATTCGCTGCTTCGTAAGTACACTCACAAATGATACATAAAACACACAGCGGAGAAGACTTAAAAGGTCAATTCTTTAATTTTAAATTTCTAGTTTCATAATAATAAGTTTTCCTGGACATTTCACTAATTATTCACTTTAATTAATGTTTGAAGTTTTCTTAAGAATTTTTTAAACTTCCTTCAATGATCTTTCTAGACTTTCAAATATTAAAGAGTTCTCAGAAATAGTTTTAACAATTTTTCTCGACTTTTATGTTACCAGTTTCTTACTGAAAAGTCTTTCTATAAAGTCACTTCAAACTGACACAAATATTGATTTGTTGGCCAGTTTGAAAAAATTCTAGATTCATAAATTTCAATCAAAGAAGTTACAAATTAATTAAAGTATTTTTTACTATTTTTTATTGCAAACTTTTCCTTATTAAAAATATTATTTTTAAATTTTAATTCAAATGTTGAACTTTTTTTTTTGTCGACTGACGTCGCGACGTTAAACTTGCTAAACTTTTCTATTCGAATTTTTCTCATATTGAAATGGAAAATGGAATCGAGTCATTTTACAGATGTTTTTCTCTTCTGGATTATAAAGTTTAAAGTTTATGATCTTTCTGCGCTTTTCAAGTATCAAGTATATAGTAAAGCGAATTGAAAAGCAAATTATATTTTGCATTGAATGAAAAAACAGAGAAAATAAAAAAAATAATATATGTTTAACTTAAACAAAAAAAATTCAGAAATGCAATAATTTAATGGATCTAAAGAGGAAGCATATGAGAGTAAGCTGTAGACTAAGCGTTGTCTAAACGAACGGGAAAGTCAAGAGAACGATATTCTCTTTCTAGAGATAACTTGCAAGGCAAGGAATGACAGTCGAAGAATGCACATGTCTTTCCTGAAAGATAACTTTGCTAGGGGTGAAGAGAGAGTGAGAGTGAGAGAGAGAGAGAGAGTGACAGAGAGAGAGAGACATGGCCCAGAATCCTAGATATTCGTATATGATATCTTATCTCTTTTTTATAAAGCTTGAGGTGTGTGCATGTGGCACATCTTGCAGTGCTTGACGTGCGTCTAGAGTTTGCCTTGAGCTGTCCAAAGGTGTGTGTGTATGTGTGTGTGTGTGTGTGTGTGTGTGTGTGTGTGTGTGTGTGTGTGTGTGAGTGTGAGCGTGGATAACCACAAGGCAAATGCGTGTGTGTTACATACAAATTTGACGGAAATTCTTCTTTCTTTCGTTTTGCGCACAAAATAAATCGACGACAGCAAACCGAAATATCAGAATGTAAGTTAAGAGCTGAGCAGGACGGCAGGGGTAGGTGCAACTAAACCTGTCCATAGAAATGAATGAGGAAAAAGAACTTGCAATGTCAATGGCTTTGCTGTGGAGTTGGGTGAGCCTATAACATACAATTGGGAGTCAAATGTGAGCAACCCAGGCGAAAAATGCTTGAGGAGGGACGTGTTCAATACAGGGGGGGGATTGTGAAGACGTATACATAGTCAAGGATGTCGATGACAACAGCAGCAACAAGAACAACAACAACAACAACAATACTTAGAAGAACGACAATGGCGGAAAAGCAAAATCAATTTGAATCGATAAACCGCAAACAGAGTGGGCGGTGCTGCGGGCAGAAAGGGGCGGCATAGCTGATGAAGAAAGGGCAGGGAAGGAGTAGAAGAGCAGGCAAAGGAAAGAGGAAGGTGATGTATGTGTGTGTGTGTGTGATACAACAACAAAAATGAAAACGGAAGCCTCAAGTTCAGCAAAATAACGATGGTGAATGTGTGAAGTTTGATTTGGCAGGGGCTTTGCTTTTTTATGATGTGTGTGTGTGTCTGTGTGTGTGTGTGGCACATTAATACAAATGACTGTCACATGAGCGTCATAAAAATGATGAAGAGGCATCAACAACAACAACAACAACAACAAAAAGGCTGATTGCTCGCAAAGTCGAATGATGAAGTGCACAAGCACGAACAACTCACAGTCCGTATGTGTGTGTGTGTGTGTGTGTGACAAGTAATAAGCGGAAATAGCAGCTAAGAAGCATACGACCACGCCCACAACGCCCACCATTGAAAATGGCAAGTTTCGTGGTCTTTTTTATTTGATGTTGTTGTTGTTGTTGTTTTGTTTTGCCCTCTTTCCCATTGTTGACGCCCACGCATTTCCTTAGCCATTTTGATGCTATTAATCCATCAATGAAATATGTGTGTGCCGTCTGTATGTGTATAAATGTGTGTGTGTGTGTGTGACGGCTATCAAGAAGGCTTAATGTCAGTTAGTTGGCTGTGGACCAGGCCAAAAGACAGAGAGGGGCTGCAATTGAAACAAAATGAGCGACGCAGCTTCAAGTTTTATGGCCAATGCCAAAAATTGCACTGTGTGTGTATGCCACTATATGTGTGTGTGTGTGTGTGTGTATGTGTGTTAGTGTTTGTGTGTATGCTGAAGCTTTGGCTAACTTTTAGCCACCATGGGAAGTCCAGCTAAAATGTCAAAAAACAAAAAAATAAAAATCAAACTTTGCAACGAGTCAACTTTATGAATGGATTTTTGATAGATCCTGACGTTAACAGATAATGAGAAAAGCTGAAAACACTGTCAAACAAAAAAAAAAAAAAAAAATGAGCAAAGAAATTCCTTAAACACCATTTTGGTTGAACCTAGAATTGCTTTCAAATTTCAAGTCGGTAAGAGTGCTTCAAATGGCCAGAAAGTTACTTAATAATCCATAACAGCAGCAAAAGAGACTCGCACTAACATAATGTTGGCATTATGTTATGTTAAGTTGGACAGAAGTAGAGCTTGTAATTATGTGGAAAGTTAAGTTCCATTTGTAGTACTTAACTTAATTAATTTTAATTTAATTCCCTTTTCATTTATATTATGTTTATATTTTTTATTAAAGCTTAAAGCTTAATCGCCATATTTTTATATTAATATACAAATACAAAACTATTTAATACATTAAATGAAACCATATAATTTCAAATTAAAAACTATTGAAAACTTTAAATTAAAAAAAATATTTAAATAATAATTTGATATTTAAAATAAAATATAATTGTTAAAAAAAAATATTCAATCTGAGAAATTTTGTATGATATTAAATATAAATATTTTATATTTTTGAAGTATACAATATTATTATAATATATATATTCTATATAATTGTGAAGTAATAATATTTAAAATAATTAAAAATTTAAAGTGTTTAAATAATATAAAATTTAACAAATTAAAATTAAACAATATTAAATTATATAAAATTGAAAAATAGTTACGAATATATATTATTATATTATATATTATACTAAATAACAAAATCTGAGAAGACTGGAGTTAGTTCAAAATATGGCTAAAGTGTTGCCAGACTGGCTGAGAGTTCAAGTTTTAAATAGTTGCCGGACTGCAAGAGGAAGCTGTCAACTTATATGCTGATCACAGGACTGCATAAAATTTGAAAGAGATTATTCGATTTAGCTTAAACAAAGTTTTCGTAATTGTATTAAATTTTTCTCAAAAGTTTCTTTTTAGCGGGTTGCCAGATTAATATGAGACTTTAATAGAGCCAAGAGGCTTGCCTTATATTCGGACAGCTTGAAAAAGCTGTTAACTAACATCATAATACATCAAATTATGCAGAGATTGTCAGATTGAGCTTTGGGAAAGTTTGGAAAAGTGCTTTAACGCATAAAACAGTGATTTAAGTTTTCCATCTTTCTTTCTCTCTCTCTCACACACACACACACACACTGAATTAAGTTGATTACCCAAAAGTCTACCCTACGATTGCTACTCAGTAACCGCCATGGCAGCTCATCAGGTAATCAGATGATATCAGTACGAACAAACAGGAATCAGGCAAGTGGAGTTGGAGTCGCATTGCGCATACGCCCCGCGTGACCCGCTTAGTAAGTTGATTACCCGAGCTTCACTGAGTAGACTTCTTTTAGCTGGCTGCATGCATGTTCGACAACAACACATGCCATATATATTTACCTATGTGGCAAGAAGAGCCATCAGTCAATTGAGGTACAAGGTGGTTGCTTCCTTCAAAAAAAAAAAAAAAGAAGTAAGGAATCAAACATTACATGAGGCGTGCTGCATCGAAATGCTGTTGCCAAGCTCTCTGACAACTTGGCTAATCTCTGTGACATGAAACTTTGTCAACGCACGAGAAAAGCACTCATTCACGAACTGACTCACTGAGTGAATGACTGACTGTCAGACGCCCTGAATGATAACTGAAATTGCTTGTGACTGCGAGTTGGTTTCAGTGTCAGTTTCGGTTTCGGTTTCAGTTTCAGTTTCCCCCCAAAAACAACTAAAGTTACAAAAAATCGAAAGCAGCCACACAACACAACAGCATGGGTATAAACAAGAATGAGAGGTTATCTGTGGCACCCCGAACATTTGATACACTTTAAATGGCAATTCAAATAATGCTAAAAAAAAAATACAAAAATTAATTAAAATTTACAATTGTTGAAAGTACACAAAAATTATTTTAAACAAAAATTTCAATATATGTATATGCATATATATAAATGTAGATAAATAATGCTTAAAGTTTGAGATATTCCAGGATTGTATTGAACACTAAATTCATTTTTTAAATTATAAATCTATTTATTTTATAAAGTCCTTAAAGCACATGTTGTTGCAAGATTGGTATGCTCTTCGCAAGGGTATACAAATAACCCCGTAAATAACTATTTTTTTCCAACTATTTTTGGATTAAATTTGCCTTTTTTTTTTTTTTTTAGCTTTGCTCTCGATGCGCTTTTCATAGACTGTGAAACCAAACTAAAAACCCGAAACGCAACAGAGACCCAGCGCTCAGTTCTGGTGTTATTATCCCCAACTCCAATTCCAATGGCAACTGCGACCCTCCGACCCAGTGTTCATTCTCCTACCCCTCCATCTCCCTCACTCTCACTCTCACTCTCTCTCTCTCTCTCTCTCTCTCTCTCTCTCTCTCTCTCTCTCTCTCTCCCCTCTCTTATGGTCCATCTGTTTTGTGGGCCTTGGGGCAAAACTGACTGGCAACAGGCGGAAGCCACTCTTAATAGATTTTGGGTTGTCGTTTGGCATTTGACAGATAAGTTGCCTCAGTTGCCGCCAGTCGGAAGCCCCGTTGAAAGCGTTCGAGAGTTGTGTACATGTTGCAGCATTTTTCTCTCCGCTGCTCGCCCCTCTCCACCTTTTCTTTACCTCAGCTCACAGTCGGCCTGCCAGCCTGACAAATGTGTGTCGACTGTTGATTGAAGCTGCCAACTGGCAAAAAGCCAAAAAAGAAAAAAAAAAAACACACACACACACACACACACACACATACGAAGATGAAGAAGAAGAAGATAGATTGCCACAAATCTCAGCTTTAATAAGTGCTCAAAGAACTTGTGAAACAACTCAATTTACTTGTAAATATATGCACTTAAGTCTGTTATAAGCAGTGCATTGCAATAAGTGGCAACGCTGCTGCTGAAAATGGTCAACAATGAAGCAAAAATTGGCAACAATGTAGTTTGTAAAATTGACAAAGCACACTTTATAGTTAAGTAATTCAAGATAAGAGATGTGTTTTTTACTAGAGTTTTCATTGATAATGCACTCTTTGCTATGTACAGAGTGAAGTTTGGCATGCTGAAACTTGGCAACAGAGCAACTTCCAAGATAGCAAATGCAAACTCGCAAGCTTAGGATTAAAAGCTGTATTCAAGCTGAAAATTGGCAACAGCGCAATGTGAGGTTTGGCAAAAAAATCGATTGCCATTTCTAATTGAGTCCAAATGCGTGAAATTTGGCAACAGAGCAGAGTTTTACATTTCCTTTAACAAAGAATTCAATGTATCAAAAGTAAACTTCGAATTGGCAATGAATTGATGCATTGTAGCTGAAAATTGACTACAAAGCAATGCGAAGATTGGCAACAAAGCATCGATAAATGATTTGCTAACAAGAAGCAAAAAAAAGAATATATATATATATATATATATATATATATATATATATATATATATATATATATATATATATATATATATATATATATATTTATATACATATATATCAACCAATTCAGTTGGGAAATCAAGCGAACTGAACACAAATATTGAGCTGTAATTGAAGTCCACAGACATCTGGCAAAGACATTTGTGTGTGCGGAAAGCGCAAATTAACTTTGGGTAAGGTAAAGAAATATAGAAAGAGAAGAAAAGTTGGAAAGAGAGGGATATGTCCATACTAAATGCTAACATAAACACAAATTAATATTTGACGCCATAAATGTCAATTGAAGAACAGACTAATAAGCCAATATGTATCATTCATGTGTGAATGACAATGTTATGCACAGTAATAGGATGTGTGCGTGTGTTGTGTGTGCTGTGTGTGTGTGTGTGTGATGAAAAGGCGGCATCGAAAGCGATTAAGATAAACAATTTCCAGTATTTTGCGCTAATGGAAAAACAGAAAAAAGTAATAATGAAATGAGAAGCCAAACGCCCGCGTCGCGTCGCTTGTGTCTTTGTCGTCGTCTTTTCAAATGGGGCGAGCGATGTGACACGACCACGAAATCTCAATTTCACTTTATCTGCTCTCTCCTTCCCCCCCTCGCATACATTTGTGTCAGTGTCAATATTGAGGCGATAAGGCAAAGGAAAAATGCCATAAAAAATGTTGCCGTTGAAGAAAAGCAAAGAAAATTCATTAATTTATTTAAATGAGCTCTACGTGTAATGACAGTAGGCGTATGCGTATCGACAGCAGACCTTCTGTCAGGTGGGCGTGTCTGCCTAATTAACCAGTCGATGGGCCATTGATAAACCCTGAGGCAGCCCACTCTTAAGCTTATCTTATCTTCCCCCTCTCTCTCTCTGTCTCTCTTTTTCCTGATTTTTCCATCTGTTTTCTCTCTCTGTCTCTCTCTTATTTTTTATGTTCTGATCACAGTCTTTAATTAAATGTCATTTGCCATTTGATTGTTTGTTTGCCTCGCAGACTTGAAATACACAATTTTTTTGTACGCACGACTGACGACCATCTTGTTAGATACCCTCTAACTATGTGTGCACAGTTGCAGCAACAGCAGTGGGCAGGGTATGTGTGAGTTGTCTGTGTTCCTAAATAGACTCAATTCAAATTTAAAATTCTTCTTCTTTTATATCATTTTATTTGGTATACATAATACAGGGTATACAGTTTTGAGACTCATAATTTGGTTTGTCAAATGTTTCAATTTTTTATATAGACTTGATTTTCTGTTAAATAAGTTTTTGTTTGATATTTCAAAGAACAAATCATTTTTGTATATGTAGATGAAATATTAAAGTTATTCAGGGAGCTACAGTGTTAAGACAGGTACAAATCAGCTGATATGTATTGGATATTCTTATGTGATTCATATTCTAGGGTATTCAGCAAACAAACTCGTAGTTTAGTCTCTCAATTAAGTGTTTACTTAAAAATTCGAGCTGATGAATTTGCAAATGTCAAGCAAATATAGAGTGCTATGTGTTATATGCTTTATATATATGTTTTATTAAAATACAGGGTATACGTTGATTATACTCTCAAATTGAAAATTAAATTTTAAATTCTCTTGAACGTGTTCTGCATCACATTAGCTTTTAAATTTATTTTTTGATTTAATGTTTTACAGGGTATTCAGTACACATTCGAAATCTTTACTTTTCACTAGTATTTATTATATTAAATTTATCAACATTTTCGCAAAAATTTCCAACTATTGATTACAGTTTTTGCAGGGTATCTGCTGGTTGAGCTGTTGCTGCATTTGGGCGTTTGTTGTTGCTGTTTTCAGCGGTTTCTTCGCTTTTCGCTTTTCGGCCGCGGTCCATGAAGCACGACGCAACATCAGCACGTGCTTAAAATTGCATTCATTGGGTCCCTCTTTTTCTTCTGCTTCTTCATTTTGTTGTTGCTGAGAAGCGCAGAGAGAGGCAGCACCAACAGTAGTCGCTGCATCAAATTTCTGTTCCATACACACACACACACATATCACATTCACACTGCCGCGCTGCTTAATTCAACTTTGTAGTCATTCAACTGTGCAGCGAACGAGTTTATTCGTTTCACTGATTCATTCATTCATTCACGGCTCCGTTCTGCACGGCTCCATTGACTCCTCCGGCTCCTCCACTGACGCCTTCGACGCCTTCCTCAACACGACTCGCCACGTTCATCGCATTTTCAGCTTAATTCTGTTTCAATTTCTTCTCATCCCGTTATTGGTCTTGTACTTGTTGTTGTTGTTGTTTTCATAGAGTATTTCATATCATAACACATTAGACATACGCTCTGTACCCTTTGAATAGATTTGAATAGAACAATACTGAGCTGCACTCGAAGCTTCATTGATGCCGTGTTTAAAAATGAACATAAATCAACTTAAAAATACGATCAAGAATTATCTAAATTAATTCAAAGTTCAGTTCAAAATTCAATACTTTTGCTAATAATTCGAAATAGTTTCAGTAATATTAAATTAATTTATTTAGTAGAGATCAGTTTGAATGTTTTTAAAGCATAACTAAAATCGAATAACTAATAATAATAACTAAATCAGGAATAACTAAAGAGTTTTCAACTAACTTAAATTTAGTCTGCGAATTTCCTTTTTTTTAGAATTTTAGATATGTCCTGAAATATATATATATATATATAATTAAACTATCATAAACTCGAATGTAAAATATAAAACCCAATAACCAGTTAAAAAGAATAGGTCTTGAAACACAGATTTATATTTGTTGCTTTATTTTCTTTTTTTGTTGAGAGAATATTTTTAAGTTTGTTTTCCTTACCGACAAAAGACTTAACTATATTTCGCTTAGGGTTTCAATCTGAACATTACCCAAAGCAGAGACTCTGCTTACTGTCCTTACTTACTCGATTTACCATTATGAAGCAACCTGAGCTCAATGAACTCAGCCTATTAACATCTAATACAGCTCAAACTAGACACTATTAACAACATTTAAACTAAGCATAAACTATATAAAATCTTTCTGAAATACTCAATACATATACGTCTCATTATCTTACCATATATGATCCCCATGAACTCAGCCAATTTACATCTAATACAGCCCAAACTAAATACTTTCTAGAGCATTTTAACTAAGCCTAAGCTAAAGAAAAATCTTTCCGAGAAAACTTCACTTCTATTTAGAGTATACTTAGTTCGGCCTTTGGCTTCTAGACTAGTTCTTATTATGGCCTCCCGGTTTGCATGGCGCATATTTCGTGTTGCCGTCGCTGCAACTGAAATATTTATATGCCCAGCGCCCTAAGGCCAGCGGAATTACTTATGAGTAATTAATTATGCTTGCAGTACGTTTTCCTTTTCCTCTTTTTTCATTTTTTTTCTTGTTATTTTTTTTTTTTTAACAGTTTTCTTGATTTTCTTTTTTGTTGCTTGTTGTTCTTTAAATTGAGTTGCAGTTGCAGCTGCCAGATGTAAGGTTTTCCTTTTTCCTTGGTAAATAGTCTGAAATTTACGCCGTCTCAGACCTTGAGTTACTTCTCTCCAGACTAGGCTAGAGGGGTCGTGTGCAGAGTGGTTGCATGCGGAGGGGTACACTGTTACATTGAGAGGGTACCCATGTCTGTCTGTGACTTATGGACCACTTTGCGAACGCTCTTGCTGCGTGTTTGCGTTGTAAATGTTGCAGTTGTGTGCAAAATATTCAAATTGGGCAATGTTGGTCAATAAAATATAACCATGTGGCAACGCCACAAATTGCGCTTTACGATAATTGCAATTCAGCAACGTTGCAGCTGAAATTTGGCAACAGTGTTGCACTTCAAGTGAAAACTTGAAAACCGATTAATATTTTGAGTGGAGAAATTGTCGCTTGTGGTTTTTACTATAATTTAAAGGCGCATCTTTGAACATAATGTTTAATGTTATTAATACCCTGTAAAAATGTTAAGATTAATCAAATATTATATACATATAACTAATTTAAAGTCATAAAATTTGCAATAAATCTTTGAATTGCTTAAGCTCTTTTTTTCGCGGGTATCTCCCAGTCGTTGCGTCTAACAGCTCTTATTATAAATAGTATATGCTCTACGTATTCATCAAATCTTCTTAACTAATATCTCTTCTGCTTTTGCTTTCTATCTTTGCAGGTAAGCTGACATTTTGAATCGAAAATCTTAAAAGTAAGTCAAAAATTGGTAACAAATTCTAGTGTCACTTACACACATAGACAGTGTGTGTGTGTGTGTGTGAACTCTTCCGCATGCCTTTGGTTTTGAACTCAAAAGATTCCAATATAAATAGCTCATGATGCTGACGATCGCATGATTTATAGCTTAAATTTCTATGAAAACAAAACAGATGACGCTTCCAATTTTCATCTCAGCAACATGCAAATGCAGACCTCTCATTCTCACTCTCTATTCCTAACTCTGTCTCACAGACTCTCTCGCAGTGAGCCAATTAAAATTCCAAAGTGTTTTCAAAAGAAAGAAGATGAAAAAATAACAACAACAGCAACAGTTTATTTTTTTAATTTTTTTTTTTTTTGTTTTCCTCAACAATTCACGATCTACGAAGGCAAAGTAATAATTTATACTCGTGCATTTCATAGAGATACTTTCTTTTCTTTTGCTCCTCATCATCTTGTGCTGCTGCTGCTGCTGCTGCTGCCACTTCTTCTTCTTCTTCATGTTGCTTTATTTCCTACTTAAAGTTTGATTGTACATTTCTTGTTGTTGTTGTGTGCTATTTTTGGCTGCCTCTCAACTCACTTACAATATCAACAATAACAACAACAACAATGTCTAGCAAAATAACTTATGCCGCCTTCTGCATTGCATTGTTCAGAGTATAGAGCACTCCATGCCACATCAAAATCCACATCCACTTGATATGGTGGGTCAAATAAAGTGAACGGGTGCCGCCATCGACGGTGGTTCAGTCCCTGCAATTGTGCTCGTAATTGTTTATCTAAATTGACTGCAGACTTCCAAGATGCCCCTCTTTGTGTGTGTGTGTGTGTGTGTATATTTAAATTTACTCGAACGTCTGCTGAAATGTCGGTTTTACAGTCTGTGCGCAAAGTTAACGCCTGACGAGTGTCTAAACAACTTTTGACGTTTAGAATTCACTAAAAGTGTGATCTTATAAATAGCGCAACATATATAGCAAGCAGCTTCTAGTCAGCCACAAGGAAGTACAATGTTTTAGGTTCGTTTATTTATTAAATTACAGAAATTATCAAACAAATAAGTAAATCAATATATATATTTTAATTTAAAAAAAATAAATTCAAAATATAATAAAATATAAAGATAAATAAAAGTTTTTAATTAAATCGTAAATTTTAAATTCAATTTAATAAAGAATAAAAATTAAAAAAATATTTGAAAATATTAAAGCAAATATAAAGTTATAAACAACAACAAATATAATATTAAAATCAGTTAAAGTTATAAATTTCATCCATTATAATAATATTACAAAAATTAAATTTCTTCCATACAGAAAAAATAATGTAATTTATATATCAATGTTTGAAAAATTAAACAAAAAATTAAAGAGTACATAACTGTTAACTTAACTAATTTATTAAATTAATTATTCAAAAAATTAAATTGATAAAAATATAGTATAATTTATATTTTAAAGTTAGGAAAATTAAGCAATAATTAAAATTAATAGATTAATAGATTAATTAATAATAATTAAAATTAATAATAGATTAATAATAGATTAATAATAATAGATTAATAGATTAATTAATAATAATTAAAATTAATAGAATTTTCCTTAATTTATTTTTATTATTCTTTTTACTATTTTATTCTCTGTTTATTTTTATTTTGTATCACAAATAAGAAATTATTTTCCGTAAAACACAATTTCCTACAATTTACATTTGAAAGCCAACATTTTAGATGAGAAAAAAATATGCAAACTTTTAAGCAGATTCCCGTGCTAATTTTTGTATTCATTTAACCCGAAACTTTTCGATTTGCACAAAAACAATGAAATTACGTTTAAAGTTCTCGTATAAACAGTTACAATGCCAACTAATTACTAAAAATACACACTCACACACACACTCAAGCAAACATCTTTTAACAAGTTCAAATAGCTGTAGGTTTTCATTGAGAGTTTCACAAAAACGCTGTAGTCTGAAGCGGTGCATAAACTTTTGACAGCAACTGTTCATAGTCGACTTATGTTTATCTTAACTCAATCGCAAAGAATGAGGGGGGAAAGACAAGAAGTGCAGACCCAACTGCTAAACGTTGAACTATGAACTATTGCCATGCAATAAAATAGCGCATAAAGCCGGCGAACAGTGCAACAAAAAAGTATAGCAACAACTAGAAGAAGACAAAAAAAGAAACAAAAAGAATCAACTTATTATTGTTACTGTAACAAATTGGTATGCTAAGAAGTTTTGGGGAGAAGTTGCTTTTGTAGTGGTGTGTTATGATTATAAAAGTAATTGACCCAATTTTTATAACATTTGGGTTTTTTTTATTTTGTTTTGCTTGTATGCATATACCCTGTATGCAATGTCTGTAGGCAGGGTATGCTAGAATTGAGTTGGCATTGATAGAGATGTTCAAGAAGTTTTTTAAGTTAGAGAACATCTAGATTTTCCGACTCTTGCCCTCTCGCTGATTTCATGAAATTGAAGTTCATAATTCCAGGATAACTTGTAGTCACATGCGTCTCAAAAAGAAGCAGCATACTTGTTTCCTTATCGCTTTGTACTTTGCAATTGTTGCTGTTGTTGTGCAAAGTAGCAAAAGAAAAGCTCATTAAACTAAACACTAAACAAACTGAAAAAACATTCGCCTTTCGACTTTTCCACGCAACACTCCACATTTACCCCATTCCACTCGATACAATTTTCCATTTCCATTTCCATACCATGCTATGCATTGCTATGCTCTGTTCTGCTATGGCATTGTATGGTATGGCATGGTATGCCACATACTTTTCTTCATACTTTTGCCCATTCTTAGCGATACTTTTTTCTATATTTTCTAGGCTTCTGTGTGCCAATGTATTTTCATTTTTTGGCCCCCTTTATTTATTTTTTTGCGCACTTTTGTGTCAGTTGGTTTCGCGTGTGTGTGTGTGTGTGTGCGAGTGAAATGCAAAGTAAACAACAATTTGTAATTTCCGTTGTTTTCCCACACAGCTCAGAAAAAAAAAAAAAAAAAAAAAAAACGCAGACCCAGACCGAGACCTACAAGAAACAGAAGCTGAAGCGGTCCAAAAGCACCCAGTTTCAAAGTCCGACTCAGAGTTGCGAGCTGCCCCCAATGTGCCTGATGTGCCATGTGCGGTGGGCGTGTTGGGAAAACTTTTCCACGCTTTGTTACGTGCAATTTTCTGCTTCAACCGGGTGAAATAAATCTTTGCCCTCGGCTAGACCAAACCCACACTTTGCCTTTGCCATTTGCCATGCATTTTTCTTCTTTTTTTTTTTTCTTTTTGGCATATGACAAGCAAACCAAAACCAAAAGCATTCAAATAAAAAAAAAAAACTTCCAAAAAAGTAGTAAAAATTATACTTCTCCCGCCTAAACGGTCCACTTCCCACTCGGAGGGGCCATTGATAGGCGACACCGCCCCCTTTTGAATCTCAACTCGTGAGTTGGCTTTAAATTGCATTAGGTTTTCTTTTGTGTCTGGCATTCAACACTTTATGCACTTTATGAATGCCTGGCCATAAAACTGTTTTTCAACACAGTTTTTTATTTTATTATTATTCGCAAGCGTTTAGCAACACTGCTTGTGCGCATTCTGTGCATTTTTCTGTATATGCAGCCAAGCAAATACCAAATTAATAGCTTCATTTATCTAGAATTGTGGTAAAGTAGCTTTTTATTAATCTAAGGTAGCTTTTGAGTTAAATAAGCACATGAAAGTTCAGACTGTAAGTTTATGTTCAAATGTTTAGACTCAACTACATATTGATCCTTTCTAAGCCTATAGTCAATCTAAGGCAGCTTTGGAGTTGGAATATCACATAAAGTAGATTCGTTAAAGCTTGTCGAGCTTTCAATTAAACTAATAAACTTTTAAAGCGCTTAGAAGTTGTAACTTGCCAAGCTTTTAAATTGAAAAAGCACATGACCGATTAAACTACCAATAAGCAAATGGATTAAACGTTACACTAATGAGCTTGCGATTAATCGAATATAGGTTTTAAGTTGTGATGTCTCCTAAAAGCTTTTCCCATGCTTGAGCTTACGCATTATACATATACTTTTAATAAAAATAAATAAATATATTTTATTGTCTAACTTCTGATTAATATAGAGAAGTCTTTATGCTGATAAAGCTCCTGAAAGCTCTACAAATGCTTGAATTATATATATAAATATGCTTAAGCCTATTCATAGCTTAAATCTTGTAAAGCTTTTGATTTAAGTAAGCCTGCAATGTGATAAAGATACATTGTGATAGTTACGTTGAGCTAAAAAAGCGCATTAAAGCTTCAATCTGAATGAATGGCATTCCTTAGATGCTCTATAAACCGAAAGTTCATCTAACATTTCATTGTTCAGTTGAACTTATCAAATATTTAAATACACTTTTGAGTTATTGTCATTATTTGGTTTTATTTGATTTGCCTTTGCCTTTGCCTTTGCCTTTGCCTTTGCTTTTGCCGCAACTTTTCATAGCTTATCAAGTTGACTTCTAATTAAGTTCAAGATGATTTAAAAATGGGCATAATACATACGCAAATTACGGTTGAGATTTACATTATACAATGGCAATTATATAAATTTTGCCAAGCAAATTGCAAACAATTCAAGAGCTTTTCAAAATGCATTGACCAAGCGATTGGGGGGAATGGGGATGAACGATGATGATCCTGAGAATGTGTGTGGGGAGAGTTGTAAGGTGAGGATAATTGATAGATTGCTGAATTGTAAGACTGATTATTCAACGTATTTACACAATGCTTGCAAAATTTGGGTCAGCTAAATAATGCTGACGTTGCTGAGAATGAGGTGGCATCTCCAACGTTAGACCGGAAATGGAGGATGCAAATATTTACGGCTCGATAAAGGTATCAGAAGCGTAATTAGCAAACGGTCGAGCTTTGCAGCTGCTTCATTGGCTGTGCCACACCCACGTGGCACTCAAGTCGAATTAGCTGATCAAACAGAGCGAAGGGAGTAGATACAGCAATAGGTACAGATAATCAGACACTTAGTTGCAGATACAGATACAGATACAGATACAGATACAGATACTGCTTCAGTTGCAGATACATTTAAGCGTTAATAGAGTTGGCAGGGAAAGCGTTGACTCATTAACATGAGACAGGCGGCTACTTAAAGCTTGCCTTGAACTGTAACTTTGTTTTATTTACACAGTCACTCTGTGTATACACATATGTGTATATGTGTGTGTGTGTGTGTGTGTGTGTGTATGCAACAACTGAGGCGGCACTAAAAGCCAAACAATACATGAAAACTGTGTAAAGATACTCATCCGTATTCTCAGCCTTTGCTATCAAGCCATGGCCAGCTTCAAGCAAACAATGTAAAACGCAAGCAAATATTAACACGGCCCGAGACGATAGGCCATCTATCTACACTACACGACACAACACAAGACAACACAGCACAGCACAGCACAGTTTAGCAGTGCACTGCACTACACAAACAAAACACAACAAAGTTACTATCCACCTAGGCATACACACTCATATAGACTGTCCAGACTCAGCTACAGCTACAGCTTCAATTTCAGGTTCAGCTGAATGCACGGCTCGTTGCATGCTTGATGGCCGCACTATTTGATTTAGTGCCACTCATGCGATTTCAAGAGGCCAAATGCTGTAGAAGCACAAGAGGCTAGAGGAAGTTGTAGACTAAAGAAGAACATCTCACATACACTTCGCATACTTTTCAGCTTGAGTAACATGCATAAATTATTGTATATATACAAGAGCATTGCAACCACAAACCATATAACATAAAAATAAAAGAGTTCATCTTGTAACGCACTTTATAGCATAGTTTATAGTTCAATTATTACTAAGGTAATTCATAGAATCTTAAGTCTTCTCTTGACTTTAAATCAGATATAGAGTTCATTTTAGGAAACCAGAACCTTCGGGACTGAAAGCTCACTGTAAACGAAACAAACTGTATCCAAGATAAAGCCTACTGAATCTGAAAGTAGACATAATTATCTTTATTTAGATCATTTAATAATTCTATTAAGAAGGAAGTAAGCTTGTGCTGGAAGACAAGGAAGATCGCTCTAGTCTTAAGATGAGCTGTAGAATCAGCTGTAGCTAGACTAAGTTAAACAGACTTTTCTTTATTGAAGGAACGAGTTCTTATAAGACTTAGATTGCTATAAACTGACCGTAAACTTAATTTGCTTCTCTTAATAAAGAAGTCAACTTATGCTGGAAGACTTGGAAGACCTTCCTAGACTTGGGATAACCTAAAGAACCCTCTTAAGGGAGACTTAGTAGAGCAGGCGTCCTTCTACTGAAGAAACAAGTGTGTGTAAGGCGTAGTAAACTTAATTTGCTTCTCAAGTAAACATGGAAGATCGCTGTAGACATGGGATCAGCTAAGGATCCCCCTTAGGAAAGACCTTTCTAGACTTGGGATAACCTAAAGAATCCCCTTAAGGAAGACTTATTTGAGCAGGCGTCCTCAAGTGTAGCTCACTTAAACTGAAAGTTAACTTTATTGGTTTCCTCAAGAAATGACTAAACGTCTAGTAAAAGAGATGAAAGACCGCTCTAGTCTTGAAATAAGCCATACACCCTTTTCAATGTTGATTGAACAGACCAGTCCACATTCGTCCTAGTCTGCTGAAGAATCAATTATTTCCATGGCAGAGCCTAGTTAATGTGTAGCTTAAAGCAATTGCCTTCTTCAACAAGGAATTCAAATTTTATTAGAAGAACTACAACAGGTCCTTAGACTCCAAATAAACTATGGATTCCTCTTAGAGCAGCTCAGCTTTTCCTATAAACCAACTCAATTAACCAAACTCTTTTCTACATCTTTCTAAGCTATAGCTTACTAAATCTGTAAGTTAAACCTATTTTCTTATACCGCCAAGCAGTAAACTTGCAACTGACGGCTTAGAAGCGCCCCAAAACAGCAGAATGTACTACAAATTCCTAGTTAAATAAACCAATAGACCACAAATAGTTCTCTTCTAAATATTCCTAAGGTCGAGTGTGCTTAATTTGAAAGTAAAAGTTGTGCATTTCTCTAGGCTTCAAATCAGCAATAAATTCCTGTTAAAGTAAACCAATATTTCCTATTTACCCAGTCAATTTCGATGCTAACTGAAATTTGCTTGCCAAGGCTTTGCAATGTTGTGGCTTACAAAGCTGACTGACAGGGCTCTTAGAGATGAACCACAAAACTTTAACCACGTTCTTTCTATGCACATGTCAAACTGTCAAATAGATTCCCGATGACGTTGGCGACAACAAAGATAACCTACTGACTGACTGACTGATTGACTGACTGACTGACCGACTGACTGACTAACTGTCTGTCTGACTGACTGACTGATGTAGAAGTAGCATACAGAACTTTGTGTGATAGACGGTTTTCAATTAGGTAAATGAATATATCCATTTGTGATTAATTAAAGCTGAAAACTTTACAAATGTAACTATACCTTTAGATGTCCCTCGATGCATAAGGCAAAAGCTTAGCTTAGTTATTAACTAAGAGTGATACAAAGATACAGAGCGTGAGCGAGAGGGAGTGGGAGACGAAGAGAGCAACACATCTAACTTAATTAAAAGAATAAGAGGCAAGAGCTTTGACTTAACCAACGCCCTGGGCTGTCACATTTCTATGCAATTTAATGTTCATAGTGCTAACCCGATATCTCCAGTGACAATATAAAGGTATGTGATGCGATGCATATATATGCATATATACCTACATATATGTATGTGTGTTGCATGTGTTATGCATTTGCATGGCTGCCACGCCCAGTGTGGGAGCACTTCATTGATTGCCTTTGAGTGTTGCAGCTGCAGCTCGTTTGTGTCACTTGAACTGCAGTCGCATTAAATATATACATCTCTCTCTCTCTCTCTCCCTCTCTCTCTATATATATATACTATATATATATATATATATATACTATACTATATACTATATATAGCCGTGCAACATGGCGTATGCGTAATATGTTAAATGCACTGCCATTGAGCCATTTAAATGGCCACAGTTAGAATGGAACCTGGACACCAGAGCAGGGACCTGCAACATTGGAGGCGCCCCAAGCTGGGACCATATAAATAATGTATTTACAGTTTGACTCGAGGCGTAAATTAAACGCCCAGCAGATAAAGATACAGTTACAGTTACAGATACAGATACACACATCAGTATCAAGCTGTCCATAGAGTATCTCTCTCTCTCTCTATCCCTCTCAGTCTACCTCTCTCTAGCCCTCTTCAGTCAGTCGCCTTTGCCCGTTGTTGTTGTTGTTGTGTTGTGTTGTTATTGTTGTTTATTTGTTTGCACGGTTCAGCGTGGCCAACATTAAAAAGCAATTTCAATGACCAATGCACACGACTGCACATCCGCCTCGTACATGCCAATTATAAACAATGCGCTCCTTTACTCAGACTCCCCCCCCACCGCACTCATTCTCTCTTTTCCTCTTGCATTTCCCCTCCCATCCGCATCGTTTTGGCCCGACATTAATGAGCTCTAATTGAAAGGCAGGCAGCCTCAAAGGCAGGTCGATAGATGGACCGCATTGCGTTTTGATAAACAAAAACAAAAAAGAATAATAATACAAAAAACGAGAAGAAAAATTGTTAGCTATGGCAAGCCGAAGCTCTGATACCCTTGCATATTAAAAAATAATAATACGAATTATAACTAATAAAAAAATATAATAAATATTAGAAAATAAATTATAACAAAAAAATATAATTGATAATAAATTATAAATAATAAGTAATTAATTTAAAAAAATAAATAAAATATAATAGTTAAAAAATAATAAATAATAAGTATTAAATAAGAAATAATTAATCTAATAAACAATAAATAATAAATAATACGTAATAAGTAATAAATAATAAATACTGTATAATATTTAATAAAATATAAATGACAAACAATAAGTAATTAATACTAAATACTATATTTAATAGCAAATAATCAAAAATGAGTAATAAATAATTACAAATAAAAAAATAATAAATAGAAAAAATAAATAATTTTTAAATATTTATAATTTATAAATTAAAAATAAAAATAAATTTATACAAAAATTTGTACTGTATAGCAGTCCGATTCACATAAACTTCCTTTAGCAAAAACACGCAGCTTCATCAAGTTTTATCAGCAGTTTTAAAGCAGATCGACGTGGTTATATCGACTCTCTCGAACTAGAACTCCATCTGATCAAGAATATATATGTATGTACTCTATGGCATATGCCACGCCTACTTTAAAGCGTTACACATGTCCTCACAAAGTTATCATACCCGCTGTAAGGGTATACAAAGCAAAGAGGAGATGAGGCGCAAATGTTGCCGCTGCTGTGTCTCCTCATGAACAAAGACTTTATGAACCAAGTGGATAATTAAACGATGGGCCTGACGATGGAAAGGAAGACGAAAAAAGAAGTAATAGAAGAAGAAGAGATTGTAGTTGATTGGCTGGAGCTTTGCTTCAAAACATTGCAGACTGTAAATGGGCAAAAAGAAGAAGAGTTGGGAGACGCAGCAGGCAACGCTGCGGATATTGAACTTTTCTTGTAAACAACACACACACACAAAAAAAAAAAAAACAAATAAAGCAAAAAAATAAAAATAAGAACAGAACAGAACAGCAAAGAAAAGAAAGAACGACACAAAAACGGAAAGGAAAGACAAGGAAAACCCAACAGGAAAATCAAAACGAATGTAAACAAAGCCATGAAAATGTCGTCGTTATGTTTTTATGGCGCCAATGGACACAAAACAGAAAAATTTATCCAACACTCTCTGCACAAATTTTTGGCGCAACCAAGCAAATTGCTACAAATACAAATACCCCATTCATAAAGCGACTAAATGATGCCCTACAAAGGAGTCGTTTAATTGAACTCAATTGACATTATTAAAATGAACTTTATTGAACTATATACTGCAAGTCTTTTCATGATTCTACATTGATTTTGAAAGTGCTTCTCAGTCATTAATTAATCCATATTTACATGTTGTTTTCTTTGTAGTGTATATATCAGTCGGTTTTATATGAACTTTGAAAATTGGTTCTGTTGTGGTTCACATATGGTTCGAAAGTGGTTTAGTGTCATTATTTGGCAAGTAAACATGTGCTGAGTGCAGAAATTTGAAGCCTTAAAAGTGCCGATTAAAAATTTGTTGGATAAATAGTTGAGAAGTCGTTTGAAAAAGGGTTGAAAAGTGGTTCAGAAATGGTTCAGCAGTGGTTCAAAAACAGCTGAACGATAATTCAGAGTAATCATTTGTCAAGTAAGCAAGTAAGCAGAAACCTGATGAAAAAAATGTTTTAGGTCTTAGTTCATTTCAAAACTGATTGAGAACCAGTTCGCAAAGGGTTCTTAAATGGTTCCGAAGTGGTTCAAAATAGGTTTTAAGATGGTTAAGAGTCATTAAGCAAATGCTTAAAGCTAAAACATGAAATGTAAGTGAAATTGGTGATAACTTAACATTCAAACGGTTTAAAAACCGGTTCGCAGTGAGTTCAATAGTTGTTTAACAGTGGTTCAAATATGGTTCAAAAGCGGTTCAAATTAAATTCTTGACAATTGCTACAAATTAACAATTGCTAACTGCAGAAACTTGATGCGTAAAGGACTCGAGGTACAACATCTATTCTAAACTGTCATAGAACCGGTTCAAAAGTGGTTCAGTGCCATTTTTAGACCAGATTGCGATAATAGTGGATCATTCAAATTTGATTAAGACGTAGTTCAGCTTTTATTTGAAATAAATTTTGTAGACACAGCAAAAGAAAAAGACGAATAAGCTAAATATGCATATGATGTGCAATCCCACGCATAGATTTAGAATAACAATTTTCCGAAGGCGTCAAACAAAATTGGAAATAAGATCGAAAAAAATACTCATGTCAGCATTTTCAATTTGCCCATCAAATTCCAATTAAATCGTCGATGCGCAAATTTGTTGACAGTTTCAATTATAATCTCCGAAACAACAAGTATGCAGCAAACAAAAGAAATAAACTAAAGAGATAGCTATAGCAGAGAGAAAGAGAGAGAGGGGATAGAGATGAATCAATAGCTTTTTATTTCAATATTAATTTAAATTAATAAATATCGTGTTTAATTTTTTTTCCGTTTTGTTTTTTGACCCAAATGCAAATGGCCACAAAATGACGCCTGCTAATTGCAGTGCTTGTACATTCTTTGTGTACAGATATTTTACATTCACTGTTCACATAACAACAATCGATTTGCTATAGAAAGTTAACATTTTTTATATTTAACATAACAAGGGGCAGGGAAAAATAAAATAAATATATATATATATATATAAATAAATATATATACATAAAAAATAAGTTCATTGCAAACTCATTAAAATTTGACATTTTGTCACACATTGGCAAGCACTCACACACACACACACATACACACACTGACCACACAACAACTTACATAAATGTTCATTTTTTAAGTAATTTTATTGTGACATTTGTTAACTTTACTAATTAGCGTTAATATTCTCGTGTATTTCCATATCAACAATTTTTAATGTCAAGCACAACACAAAATTGATACTTAAAATACTAAAACTTTATATTGTATTTAGCTTTTTTTGCAATTGTCTAAACATATTATCCATATGGATTACAAAACTACAAAACACATTATTATAGCATTGCTAGCATTTTAAATACTAAAAAGTAGTATTTTTGTGAGTTACTATAATTCGTTTTATAAATTATTAAAACATTGCAGTTATATAAAATACTTAAAGTCTGTATGGTGCTGGTATAATTTAGATTATTTGTATTTCATATATTTAAAATGCTGTATTTTTATAAGAAGCTATACAAAATATATAAAATCATATACTGAAATAAGTGTATTTTTTTAAATATTATAAAAAATTTGAACTTTTTTTTCTCGTATTCAAAATATTAAAAATACTATATTAAATATTAGTTTAAAGGTCTATTAGATATTTATTCTAAATATTTATATTTTAATGATAATTTTTAGTTTTTAAGCAATGAGAGTGCGATGCTAGTATTAAATAACTAAAACTATTTATTTATTTAAAATATAAAAATATATATATTTATTAGCTTATTAATTATATATGATATTTTTTTCGAATTTGTTTGCCCAAACTGTATTTTTATGGGATTCTTTTGATGTATTGGCAAGCATAAAATAGAAAATAAAATTTCTTTTAAATTATTCTTGCCTTTGTTTTGCGTATTTTCTTGATTTGCGTTTGGCTGCTTGAGAAGTCTTTAGTAATGTGGATGACCAATTAAATATCATTATTTATTTTATTTTTTTTTTTTTTGGCAAGAATTAGAGACTTATTAGTTTGAGCTGAAAGGAAATGTCGGTGGAAAGTAAACTTTGAAAATCTTTCAAAGTTTTCCTTAGCTTTTCGTTATGCCAAAGTGCTTCTAAACTCCTTTTTCTTTTTTTCTTTTTTGATATGCATGCATGTTTTTCTATTGGCTTAAATGCCTGAAAGTATGCAAGAGACCGTAGAAAATCTATTGAATGAGATTTGCAATCATTCATTCAATTATGAGCAGCCCATTCAAATTGGAGAGTCGA
Source organism: Drosophila funebris (assembly GCA_018901825.1). Taxonomy (NCBI): domain Eukaryota; kingdom Metazoa; phylum Arthropoda; class Insecta; order Diptera; family Drosophilidae; genus Drosophila; species Drosophila funebris. The sequence goes on along the minus strand of JAEIFK010000455.1, from coordinate 1,240,241 downwards.
AAGTTGCAACTGGAGTCGGAGCTATGAGGACAGCTGGGGCAACGACTAAGACACTGAAAGAGTCAGAGCGTATGAGAGAGAGAGAGAGAGAATTTGGGGAGCAAAAGAGACGGACAGTTTGCACAAAGTGCACAAGAAGCGCTGTTAACGAGTTTTGGGATTTTGTTGCCCGACGCGTCCCATAAGTTTGTACGTGCCGGGGCCTTGGACCAACAGTGCCTGCGAGCAGCGATTTACGGCGACGCGTGACAGGCGAGCAAAGGCAAAACGAACAGCAGAAACAACGACAATAATAACAACGGCAGCAAGAACAACGAAAATTATTAAGAAGAAACAGCTGAAGCAACAGAAACAACAACTGCTACTTGAACTGTGGCTCGCACAATTGAATTGAGAGCCGCGTAGGCCGAGCATAAAGTCCACAAGTTGTCAGCTGCCTCTCTGGCGGCAGCTTGGGAGCTTTTCACACCCTGTAGCTGTAGCCAAGTGCCGGGTATATGGATTTTTTGGTAAATGCAAAATATTTCCAAAATTCAAAGCATTCAACAAGATTTTACTTAAAAGTCCAACTTCTCAAAAAGAAAAATAAGTAAATTTAATTAAAATAATTAAATAATAATTCTATCAAATAAAATAATAAATAATTAAAATAAAATAATTAAATAATAGTTCATTAAAATAAATAAATAAAATAATATTCAATTAAAATAAAATTAATAATCATTAATTACAATAAAATAAAAAATGTATAAATTGTAAATTAACATATTTTTATATTTAAATCTACAAAAATATTAATATTTATATTTATATGATAAATAAATAAACTCAAATTATTTTCTTTCTTTTCTCTTGTGAGTTCAACTATTGAACTATTTTTTATTAATTGAAATTTATTGTAGAATTTAAATGAAGATTGTAATATTTTTATTTTATTTTTTTTTCCAAAACTCAAAATTGATCCATTGAAATTTGGAATTATTATTATTATATTTTAATATAATTATATATGTTGAATTATCTTCTACATGGTATAAGCTCGTCGAGCAGTTTCATCACTTTTTACCTGCTTCGATATTTTGTGTATTTTGTTTTCCTTTGTTGCCATTTTGTAGTTGGTCGCGTAGTTTACTTATTGGATTTGTTTGGCAGTTCGCTTACGTTACGTTATGCTTACGCTTACGATACGTTGTTGGTGTTGTTGTTATTGCTGCATTTGTTGCAGTTTGCTTCGTTTAGATCTCTCTGCTTTTTCGAAGCTCTAATTAAATTGCTTGTCTCTTGGCAATTATCAAGGGCATTGTTGTTATGTTGTTGTTGTTGTTTTTTGGAACGTGACTCACGCAAAAGTCACGTCGGCGACGCGTGAAAATTTCGCGATACTCGTGAGTCACAATGGCAGTGGCAATAGCATGAGTGTCCCATTGTGAACGCTAGCAATTATTTAGGCAATTATTATTAAACCTTTTTATTATATTGTAACACAATACGGATGAGACTAATCAATTAGAGCATAATAAAATACCAACATAACATATGGTATATTTATAAAATACTTAAATACTAAAAATTATATTTTTGATGTATTAAGAAAATTATAATGAAAATTTCTCTTGGTATTTTTAATAAATATATAAACAAATAACTTTTAATTAAACATGATATATATGATAATATATTAAAATTTAAAATTTAATTTGGTATTTAAAATATACTTACTTTTTCCATATAACTGTATCTTATTGAAATTTTCGTTTGAAAGCAAAAATTTTAAATTAAATATATTCATGAATTCCCATTTTTCAATTGTAATTCTAAATAATTATAAATTTAATTAATTTATATAATAATTAATTTTATTTCAAAAAATTATGCGCCACACAAGCTGAACAAGTTTCAACATAATCCATCTACTGTGTTATATCGTTTAACCAGCGAAACAATCTTAAATGACATTCAATCTTCATTATTCCATCGTTTATTTTTGTTTTTATATATACATATATATTTATATGTATATTTAATTTATATTTTATTTCTTTTTAGTGCAACTTTTAATTTGATTGCACGTTTTTCCGACACATGCAAAAGTTTAGCAAATTAATAAATATTTAAATAAGCGCAAAAACGAAATCTGCGAGCATTAAGTGCTTTCACCATAATTTTCAATGAGTTTTCTTCACATATATATTTTCCATTTATATTTGTATTTATTATATTTAAATTATTTTTTTATTTTTTAATTTAATTTTTTTTGCTCTTTTCTTTTTTTATTTACCATAAATTGTTGTTGTTGGACGACTTTGCAATTAAAAGTTTTTTGCATGATTCTGACACGTGACAACAAAACAAGTTGCTCGCCGTGAGTGTGAGGTACTATATGTGTGTCTTTTGAGATGTGTGTGCGTGTGTGTGTGTGTGTGTGTGTGAGTGTGTGTGTGTGTATGTAGGTTTGGCAGCATGTAGATGAAATTACACACGGCACGTGAAAAAAAAACTGCAGCTGACGAAGACAACACAACAAAAAAAAAAATCATAAAACAGGCCATCATGCGTCAGTTGAGTTTGCTCGACTTGCAAATATCCTGTAATTTTTCTTAAGCAGAAAAACTAACAAAAATATTAAGACATTATCAAGCGAGTAAAATAATGCGATAGAAATAATCGATAGAAAATTATGGGCTATGTATGTTTAGCTATATGTGTCCGTTAATAAACCATCATAAGCTTACTTTACCTTACTTTTACTTAAAACATGTTTATCGATAGTGTAATCGATAGTAATCTAGAGAGAGTAAATCTATGCCAATGTGCATAGAGAAGCAGCAACTGAAGAAGCTTACAAGCGCTGTAAAAATGCAACTTCTAGTAGTTGACTGTCTGTTGATGTTCATGCTCATTTGCTGGAAGTACAGGGTATACAAAAAACGAAGCGTAAGCTGAGCGAACGCGACAAGGACAAGCGACATGAAGAAATTGAGCTGCGGCTTAATGAAAGCAGCTTGTACACGTGAGTGAGAGCGAGACAGAGCGACAGAGACAGTGATAGTGAGTAAGGGGGAGAGCGAATGAGCAACTGAGGCGCATAAACAGCGTGTGTGTGCATGTGTGTGCGTGTGTGTGCGTGTGTGTGCGTGTGTGTGTGTGGAGCTTAGAAAGCGCGCTCAAATGCACATCAGCCGCAGATACTATTCAAAGAGAACGTAAGGTAGTGAGAGGGGCAGCAGAGAAGGGAGTAAGCTACATAGCGGGTGGTGACGCAGGGCATTTGGGGGGATGGCTAAGTGGAAGGGGTGCACAGACAGCGACGACTCATTCTATGCAAATCACGCACAAGGCTCTCAATTTGTCAGCTGCGTGGCCAGAAATATAAAATGTTGATGCATTCTCGCCGCTTCCCCTCTCTCTCTCTCTCTCTCTCTATATATATATATATATATATATACATATATCTCTCACACACACTCCTCTACCTACCTGCCTTTCTCCCTACTAACCCATCCTCCCCTCTGCTCAAACTGCACGCAACGCTTTTGCCAAAAAGTGTTGAAAATTATTCCAACAAATTCGCCAGCCGCAAATGCGTCGCACACATAGAAAGTGTGTGAGTGTGTGGGTGCTGCTGAGTGTTGGGGAGAGGGGGAGAGGGGGCATACAGTGACACCTATTAAATGTCAACGCGTTGTGGGAAAGTTTGTGACAGGCACCGGCACCAATTCCCCAACCCCGCGCACTCTCCTTCCCACCCACTGTTTGTGCAAGTGTTTTTCTGCTTTTCAGCACTTTATTTTATTTTATATTTTTGTCGAGAGTGGGAAAGAGAGGGAGAAAGAGAGAGAGAGAGAAATGTAGAATTTCATCGATGTGCCAACAAAAATTTGCCGCATTTATTTTGCTAGCGCTAACACCAGAGGCGTTGTCAAGGGGGGCTTGGCGGGGTGTGTATATTTTCATAACGCAGTTGATTTTTTATTTATTATCAGAGACAGAGACAGAGACAGCGATAGAAGCAGAGATAGAGATAGTGACAGTGCTGCTGGAATGCCACTTATGTTGCACATTCCCAAAAACTGTCCAACCCCCCCCCCCAACCTTTCACACCATCCCGCTCTCCACTTTGACGCTCACTTCCCGCTCTTGCCGATATTTTCACCCTATATGCATAAACATAAACCGACTTTCATGCATATTTAAAATGCAATGGTAAAGTTTGTGGCTCAACTTTAGTGTGAAAATTGTGAAAATTGTTTGGCAAGGGTTGCGCAAATTGAATTTCCCAGAGGCCAGCATTGAGATTTGATGCCGTTTTTCACATTGTAATGCGGCCATTTCACCAGGAGCGAGCGAGATGCACATAAACATATAAAACTGGGATTGCAAATTGAAAATCCTTTCTTTTTGACGTTGGCCATGTCAAAAGTTTTCTTCGTTCTTCGTTCTTCATTCTTCTTTTTTCTGTATTGTTTCCAGGCTAATGCAATTCATATGCCAAAGCGACTCTAATGGTGATGTACAAGGGCGTTTATCTTAAATGTAAATCGATTGTTTATCGTTCCACAAGGCTACTATCGATTTGCAGCAACTGATTTTTGACAGAGCCTCATTGGATTCTCAATTTGGTCAATTTTCTCATACTTTGTATTCTTAAATGTTGCGAAAACATTTTTCTCGGCCAATTGTTGGCATTCTCTTTAGTTTTGCTTTGTTAGGCATTCTTAAATGTTTTCGCTTGAAAGTTTTTAATTCACTTAAAGTTATTCTCTTCACTTCTGCTTTAGATATTACAGCTTTGAAAGGCACTGCCTTGAATTCTGCTTTGTTTCTTGGCTATTGCTCTCATTGTCTTCGCTTTTGCTTTGTGGTTCATATTCTTAAACATTGCACAGCACAGCTTATTATCACTTGATGTCCTTCTCTTAAACGTTATCGAGAGACACATATTCTATTGCAGTAACTTTTGAAATTGTGATTTTCTTTACTTAGTTCATTCTCTTTAACTCTGCTTTGTGCAGTGTTCGTAAACGTTGCTTCATGACTTTCAATTGCAGCTACTCCTTGAAGTTCGCTTTTTGACGTATTCTTTAAACGTTTTGCAAGACAATAAGTCAATTCAAATTGCTCTCAGACGGCTGGCATTCATTTCCAAAAATTCTCTTCAATTCTGCTTTGTGTTGCATCCTTAATCGTTGCAATGCCGTAACTCTCTTAAGTATCACTGTCTGTCGTATTTTTAAACGTGTTTGAACCCAATGCCAATTGCTCTCTTGAGTGCGCACTCATTTATCTCAATTCTTCTTACTGCCTGCTCTCCTCAAGCGTTACCTCTAAATGGCAGTTTTGCTAACAAATTGAATTTCGAATAGTTTTCCTCCAGGGAAGAGAGTGTGAGAGGGGGGGGGGCAGGGGTGGAGGTAAATAAGTATAAGAACAACATTCAATTGTGCTGAGTGGCTGCAAAGCTTAGTCAAGATTTCTTTAGTTATAGATTGTACGATGATGTCAGACAAAACTTTGCGTAAAATTCTTAAATTCGCTGAAAAGGAAACAAAAAAAAAAAAAAAAAAAACTAAGAAGCAACAGAAGTACAAAGTATGACAGTGATAACAGCAACTACAACAAGTGGACAGAGCCAGAAAATGTCATAAAACACAAAAGCGACAGCGACGCCTGCAAAGTGCTTGACTAAGCAATTTTCTTAGTCATTTGGTCAAGGGAGCAAAAATACGGGATACGGGAAACTGAAAGACGGGCAAGGGGGCAAAGGGGCAAGGAGGCATGGGAAATGGCGATGGAAAGGAAAGAAATGTATGTTCAGGATTCACATTTTTTGGCTAGCGAGAATCGCTCAACTCAATGAAATGGCGCTGCCAACTTGGCTCGTTATACTCTGCAAGTGGGTTTGTATAATATCGAGTCTTTTTAAAGCAGATCAGATGGATCGATATACTATAACAATCGTGAAAATACGTTATTCATTCTTGAGATAGGGCAATATTGTAAGATATAAGATATTGTCCTGTACATGCATGAATGAGTTAAATTTAAATCGATTTACTATATGCTATAGTTTTGTTGTTCTTGAGAGTTTTCAGCCAATTTCTTATATATATAGCATATAGCTGGCATAGGAATAGATCTAGATTTAACATGCAATATCCTCTTCCTTCTTACTCACAGTTTGAGTATTTAACAACACTTTACAGACCCTAAAGAAATTTATTAAAAAGCAGACTGCTATATCATAAAGCTGTCATAGCAACTATTGTTCGAACATTGAAAAGAAGCAGGCAAAAATTCTTTTTTAACTAAATGTAAAAATAAAACCAATCTTCTTATGGTAGACAGCTTATATTCAACTTGCTTGGCTGTTATTGTTCTTCAAGGACTTTTATATACTTTCATAAAGCTAATATATAACATGTACAGGGTATACAAATCCACAGCGCTCAGCAAGTGCATCAAATCTTCGTCGTATCGTAGTTGAACTATTTATTCTGGTGTGTTTTTCTTCTTCCAAGTTTTGTTGTACTCGTTTTTTTGTTCTGAGTAATTTGTTGCACTAACAAGCAGCTCGCTTCCATTTCATTTCATTTCTTTTGCTCGACTGCCCAGCCACACGGTGTATTTCAAGGCAATGTACTGAGTGATGTGGCGAAAGAGGGGTGAAAGTGTGTGTGTGTGTGTGTGTGTGTGTGTGTGTGTGTGTGGAGGGGGGAGGGGAGGATTGAGTGGTCTTTTGCTGGACATGGCCCTCGGTCTGTTGCTCGTTCTGGTGACTAATAAAAAATTATTTCATATCTGTGTGCGCTCGGTTCGAAATGCATTTGTTTTCATTGTTGTCCCTTGTCTGCTTGAGAGATGGAAATGCTACATGTTGGTTGCCCAAGGGGGTGGGCGGGTGTCCAGAGCAAATCATAAGAGGGGCACAGAGGCAGTGGCAAACACAGAAAGATGGCAAAGATCAAGATGACGAAGTGCAGGTCACGCGAGTGTCGCATTTTTCTCGGGCAGCAGTGACTAACCTGGATGAGGGGGAGCAAGTGTATCGTTGGGGCGGGGTAAAGATGTAGCATAAAATGACTGTTTTTCTCGTTTCTATGCGTCATCATCATCAAACATCTTGATGTTGATTATAATGATAATGATTATCATCTTCATACTGGGGCAAGCCGCAAACAATGTTCCCTCTCTCTTTCTCTTTCTCTCTTGCGCTCTTTCTCTTTCTGTCAACGGGTTGTGTTCAAGCCTAAGCAGTAAGCCAACACAATAACAACAAATTAAGTTCAAGAGTGTAACCTCCCCTCCGCCCCACTCCCTCTCTCTCTCTCTCTCTCTCTCTATTACTCCCTTCAACGACTCAAATTGTTGTGGCTTGTGCTTTATTATTAAGCTTTTAGTTGATGCTACGTCGTCTTTTTGGCTTTGTTCCGTTTCCTCCCGTTACCCCCGCCCCACCATCAACCTGCTTCACTTTCTTTTATCAACACTTTCTGCCACCACAAGGGTGCACAGAAATGACCACAAAACGTGGCCACACTTTTGTTTTGCCTGCAAGTGTGCTGTAAGTAGTTAGGGAGGGGGGAAGTAGGGCGATCCTAGGCAGGCACACAGCTGCCGGGCGAGTTCATTACAAAACGCATGTTGAAGTGCATAATTCATGAAACATTTTACAGTTTTTTATTTTTCATTTTTACATATTTTTTCTTGTTGCATCCATTTTTTTCTTTTTTTTTTTTTGCCGACTTGGTTTACATTTCAAGGCGTCGCTAGCAACGCTTTGATGAATGAGTTTTTGTTTAGCCACAAAACTGCTTAAAGGAACGCAGGCAGAACAGAAGATGAAGTAGCTGATGAAGAAAGAGACACAAAATAAGAGAGAGAGAGAGAGAGAGAGAGAGAGAGAGAGAGAGAGAGAGAGAGGGGGGAGTGAAAGGCACAGCGCCTAATCAAAGTTCAGCTAATGTCACACAGTCAAAAGGACAAAGACAAAGACGAACTAGCTGAAGATTAAACGCAACAAAACCAAAAAAAGAAAAGAAATGAGAAAAGAAAATCTGAAACCCAGAAAATGAGCACACAAATTATTTGCATGCAATCCATAAACGGAGATGAATAAAAAAAAAATGAGAACAATGAATGCGAAGCAGCCACGACAAAGACAAGACAAAGACTGAGAAATTGGGCAAAAATTGAAATTTTTCTTACTTTTTATGCGTTATGCGTAGCTTGACATCAGCTTATAACTTATAGGATAAGAAATATGATGTATGACTTTTTTTTCCTCATTTTTGTTTTCTTTCCTTAGCTCTAAAATACTTTTCTTTGTCTGCACTTTAAAATCAAAATTGCAAGTTTTCACAATGATGAATCACATTGAGCAAAAGTTTCGTTGTTTTCTTATTTATTTATTATTATTATTATTTTTTTTTTTTTTTTAATAATTAGCAATAAGATTTGTTTATTGTCTTGCGCTTGTCTTGGCATAAATATAAACTTTTTTGTGCAGTTGCTGAAAAATTGAATATCTGCGTGAATTGTTAACTAAAATAGAATAAATATTATTTATGACAACAGATAAATTATGCATTTATGATTCTTATTGAAATTTTATTTACATTTATTTTAAATATGTTTTATTTAAGTTACATTTGAATACTCTTTAGTGAATAGTTTTAAGTATTTTTATTGCTTTTTCTGAGTTTTAAGAAAAGTGTTTTTTATCTCGGGTTTTTTTTTTTTTGCATTTATTGGTGCAAAATTTATTGATAGAAATAGAATAAATATTATATATATTATATATATAAATATTATTCATGCAAAAATTATTCATTTGTGAATTTATACAGATTTTGTTGGAATATGTTTTATTTAAGTAAAATCTGCATACGCTTCAGTTAAGAGCTTTAAACATCTTAAAGCGACAATTTCTATTGCGATAAAGTTGTCTCTTCTTAAATTTCGACATTTAATTTGCAGTTGAAAAAGATATTGTTCTTGAGAATAAATATGGTTTTTGATAACATAAAAATTCAAGCATTAATTAATTCTATTCAAAATGTACTTACATTTATTTAAAATACATTTTCAATATATGTATAATAAATAAAATGCAATATAGATAAAATAGATATGAATTGTGAAATAAATATTTTATATATTTAGATTTAATTTTATTCTTTTTTCTTTAATTTTATTTTATTCATATCATGTTTTATTTGATTTTATTCAGATTTAATTTAATATTATATTTATTGCATTATATATTTAAACATTATATTATATACATATATAAATATTTTAAATATTTTATATACATATTTATATTTATATTTTTTTTATTCTACTTCCTATTATTTTTTTTTAATTCATTTGATTTTATTTACTTTCTAATAATTTTATTTAATTTTGTTGTATTCAATTGTAAAATAAATATTCTATACATTTATATTTATTATATTATTATTTATTATAGATTAATCGTATATTATTTTAATGAATTTTATTTTATTTGATTTTATTTAACATTATTTTTAATTTTTTAAATATTATATTTATTGTATTGAGTTGTAAAATAAATCATTTTAGTATTTCTATTTTATTTTATTATATTTATTTGATTTTATTTTTATTAAGTTTATTTAACTTTAATTTTATTTATTTTTCTTTAATTTATTTGTATGAAGATTAATTATTTAATTTATAGTTTCTTTTATTTTAAGTAAAGCAAATTATTATCCACTCAAAAACGTTTGGCTTAGTGATTCCTTCATACGAAACTCTCTCTAAAAACTCTTAAGTCATATTACATTAAGTTTGCTTTGAGCTACAGTATCTTAGAGTCTGCTGATTTATTCGATTTAAATGTACAGGGTATATAACTTCCAGCTATCGATAGCAGTCACAGTACAGCTCTTGCATTCCCTCATACTTATTTTATTTAATATTAAAGCTACGCGTTCTCTATCTTTCTCTTTCCCTCCCTGTCCCTGTCTCTATGTTTGGGGACAGCTCTTAGCAAAGTAGACAAATAAATAATCATATAAATATTTGAAATACTCGCATTTGAATGCAACAAATTGTTGCATTTAAAGGAATTTCAACAAAAATTTGCAGCAAAATTCTAAACGACAATTATTTTCTTTCTTTTCATTGCAGGTTAGTAGAACAGAAGCTGGACAGACATACACAGTAGTGTGGATAGTGCTCATGCCACTGGCCAAAGCAGTGCCAATGTCAGCATGTCTCCCTCTCTCTCTCACTCTCACTCTCACTCTCGCGTTCAACCCATGACGCACCTTAAGCTGCTTTGTCTATCTCTTTTTCTTTGTATATTTTGCTTAATTTTAGGCTCAGTCATGGCTTTAAACAAAAGCCAGCAGAAATGTAGAAAAAGTTAGAGAGTATGTGTGTGTGTGTGTGTCTGAGTGAGAGAGGGCGACAGAAAGAGAGCGAGAGAGGGAAAGAGAGACTGAGGAAGTTGAAGTGAGAGGTAGATATCAAAAACTTGTGCTTGTCGCTCGGCACTTTGGCACAACGTGTCGTATACGTGTCATGAGGCGCTGAGAACTTGCCACACACACACACACACACACACACACTCACACACAATGGAACTGGACACATTTTGTATGCGTGCGTGTTACACATTTTACGCTGGGCCTACGAAATTTTTATGTTTTGTCAGCACAAAAACAAAGTGAATCCCCCCTTTTTTTTATAGGACAAGCCGGGAGATAGGTGCAGAGCTGATGTGTGTGCCTGTGCCTGTGTGTGTGTGTGTGTGTGTGTGTCTGTGTGTGTAGCAGGCAGAGGCACAAGAGGGTTACAGACAGTTGAGTCGTCCTTCGTTTTCATTAATCTTGTCATGTCGTTAAAATTTTTGCAAATGTCATTTCAAGTTGTATTTGTTCGACTTTTCCAACCAAACCTCCCCACCCTGCCTACCATCCCATTCCTCACAATGTCTATGCGTCCGTCCTGTCGTCCGACGTCCGACGCCTACTTCGATTGCTAGAATATGCACAAGTAAGCAGCTTTCATGCTAGACTAGCTAAACTAACAGATACCCTATGCAAAAATACTTTTTATTTCTTAAACACTGAAAACTTAAATATTAACCTGATTTTCGATTCAACAGTGATGTTTTTTGTTGTTATAAACATAAGCTAATGGGGTATATTGGCAGCTACATACCAAATTTCATAACTCTAGCTGTTACAGTTGCTAAGTTCCTTGGGACAGTTGACTAGAACTAAGCGAATTTAGCTTGTTTATGAGTCAAACTGTTCTTATTGCTGTTGTTCAATAAAGAAAGAAGTTTTCTATTCATTTCACTGTCTGTTACATATTGCATGTAGCATTGGTATACGCTGCAGGTGGTGCTTACAGGGTATTGAAAGGAAATTCCTGAATGTTTCTCAATGTTTCTGTATGTTTCTGGCAGCTAGTCGTCATCATCATCGACAACGACATCGACATCGACAGAGCAACCGACTGGCTCCTTGACAGTGTGCCCCCCCCTCTCTCTCTCTCTCTCTCTCTCTCTCTCTCTCACAACCCCCTTTGGCGCACGGCCGTGGCAACCACGAGTTTGTCTGTCGCCAGCAATCGCAGCCGTACAAATGGCCCCTGGAATTTCTATAATTTATAGGCTTTGAAAGCCATTTACATTTGTCATTTATGCTGGGCTGACTGCCACAGGAAACGTACACACACACACACACACACACATACACACACACACACATACACTCATACACTTCAATATACATATTTATTGTATGTATAGAAAGTCAAGTTGGCAACAACAAAATGTTGATGGAGGAAGTAGGGAAGAGCGTGGAGTGGCAAAAAGCCATAATAAAATCATTAAATGAAATTTCGCTGCTTCTTCTTATTTGTCATATTCTGCTGCTGCTGCTACTACTGCTTCTTCTTCTTCTTCTTCTTGTTGTTGTGCTTAGTCGTGTTCTAATGTTATTATTTGAGTTCTTCGTGTTTTTCTCAACTTGATTTTATTATATGACAAATCGTTTATTACATATAAACCCAATAACCTATTGCACTTCAATCAGCCAATTTGCGTTATAACTCAATATTCTCTATCCCCCCTTCTCTCTCTCTCTCTCTCTCTCTCTCTCTCTCTCTCTCTCTCTCTCTTCTATCGGGCTCTTTCCCTGTTAGGGTTTTATCAATTAGCATGATACTCGATTCTGGGCATAACAAATAGATTTAACGAGCTGCTCATAACTTTCATTTGTCATTGATACGCCCTAATCTTTTGAGCGTGACAACATTTTTGGAACCCCTGAAATTCAGTTATCGATAAACGATAATTGTTGGCCAAAAAATTAACCACATTTTGACCATAAAAAAAATGAGCATAATTAATATTCGTGCAAAGAAATGCTGATAGGAAGAGAGATGGAAGGGGAAGAGAAGGACTTGAGCTGCTTAGTAGATGACAGTACAAGACAGCTGAAAGTGAAGGTAGAGATAGATAGTGAGATAGGACAGCAGAAATAGAAGTAGAAACTCTAAGATCATAGGTAAAAAGAGCTTAGGTTCTTAGGATATCAAATAGTTGACTAGATGAGACGGTTAAAACTCCGCTTAGAGTCTACTCAAACTATCTGCAGTGACTCTTCTCCGGAATGGTTAAGAGTGCACTTACGAATAGCTAACAGTCAGAAGATGCTACATGAAGAGCCTAAGAATCTACATAAGGTAGCAAGCGCTGAAGTTCTTAGGTCTTTAAGGCAGCTTTGAGAGAGCTCAAAGAGAGAGAACGATAGGGAGAGAGAGACTCAAGAAGAGGTCTGTTTATAGGAGGGACAGTCTTGATGTAGAAAGAAAGCAAGACAAAGTACTAAAGTGATAGAACAAGCAGCTAGATAGCTTAGTTCTTGCTACTAAGCATTCTAATATCTCTAAGAAGAACTAAAGATATTGGGTCTTGGGGGACTTCGGATAAGACTATTCTTTGATTTTACTGGGTGTCGAGTCTTCATAGGCAGAAGATGTGGAAGTTACTAAAGGTAAAGATCTAGACTTTCTGAACCTCAAATATGACAACCTTGTAGTTGTAGAACGGACAGACTCAAGACTTTTCTTAGACTCCAACATGGCTTGTTGAAGTGCTTAAGCTTATAGATAGATGTAACCGAAGGAGTAGAAGATAAGATACTAATGTGAGAAGTAAAACTTCGCTAGAGAGTTTAGAGAGCCAGAGAGAGAGAGAGAGAGAGGGGTTGTTTATGAGCTGTTATGATGCATCTTTCTGTAATGAGTCTCCATAGTAGTGAATGGATAACAGACAAATGTCAAGTTACTAGATACATAGCATCTCTATGCTAAGAGCTGAAAGCTTTAGGGGCTTGAGAGGCTGAAGGATAGAGCTGTTCCTAAGACTCTTAAGGTAATGATTTAACAGCAAGCAATTGCAATGAGTCATCATAGCAGATGATAGAGGATTATAGACAAATGAGGGACAGAAGACAAGTTACTAAAACAATAGTTAAAGACCTAAAAAAAAAAAAGAAGAACTTAGAACAGATTGATCTTTCAGCCATTTAAAATAACTAGACCAAGACTAACAAATCTAGTCTAGAAATGGAATGAGTTCAATATAAGATGCTAAGCTAATAGCACAACAACTTGAGGTGCTTTGGAGTTTATGAAACTGTTGTAAATTAGAGACTTGACAGAAGTACTGAACTCTATAACTCTGTCAGTCTATTAAGTTTGCAACTAAAGAAAACTTAAGCTAATGAAGTAGACTGCTGCCTAGACTTGCAGCTCTCCATAGATAGTGGCGTACTTTATAATTAGTTGAGGTTTCTACTTCGTTGAGGCAATCAAATTCCTAGAAATTCCATTTAGAATTAATCCCAACATTTTCAGTTACTTGATACTGTTACACAATGTTGACGCTATTAAAATATCGATGAATTCTGTTGGCCCTAAGTGAAAGGCTTTTGATATTGATATTGACGGGACCTGTCTTAAAGCCGAATGTTCCTGGCATTTTGGTTGACGTGCGAGGCGAGATGGCCAAACTAGAGGGTATAATTAAAGGCGAGTTTCATAGCTGTCGATTGGGCATTAGTTTTGACATTTGTTTGCGTGTGATGGACGCTAAAAAAAGTCAACAATTTTCCTTATATCTTTTTTTTTTTTTTTATTATTATTTTCTTGTTAGACCCGGTACCCAAAGGGTACAGGGGCTTATGTATTTGTGCTATGTATGTAACAGGCAGAAGGAAGCATCTCCGACCCTATAAAGTATATATATTCTTGATCAGCATCAATAGCCGAGACGATATAGCCATGTCCGTCTGTCCGTCTGTCCGTCTGTCCGTCTGTCCGTCTGTCTGTCCGTATGAACACCTAGATCTCAGAGACTATAAGAGCTAGAGCTACCAAATTTGGTGACAACACTCCTATAATGTGCACGCAGATCAAGTTTGTTTTAGAATTTTGCCACGCCCCCTTCCGCCCACGCAAATCGAATAAAACGTATAACTAGACTCCATATATAGCTACATACTTCAGATTTGGCACACATAATGTGTGCTCATGTCTGGACATTTTGTGAAAATTGCATGAAGATCGGACCATAAACAAAGCAGTTAATAAGATATCTAATTACCACAAGCTCATGGCAGCTTTAGCGACAATTAATTGCATTAAATGTAACAACAACAAAAACAAGACATTCTGTGCGAGTACCCGAGTTCAAGTCTCGGTGCTGACCATTTTTTATTTCACTTTTTTTTTTTATATTTATAAAAATTAACTTTTTACTATTATTTTATTTATATATATGTTATTAATTTTGCCAATATGTCATAAGAAGAAGAAATAACAAAGTTTTGTTAGAAATTTGATTTCAAATATATGTATGCATGTACACGCATATGCAGCAATGCAAAAAAAGTAACGGCATTTCTCTCTCAGTTACCGCCGCTCTCTATTCCCCCTCTCTTCTAAAAGTGATCGATATTCAGAGAGAATCATTGAAGCAATAGAAACTTGCAAAACGGACAATGAGAGGAATGCGAGAATATGTTATGCATTTGTCAGGCTTTGACGTCAGTTGCAATGGCGCAGGTGCTAGAGCGTTGGCACAGCATTCAGGAGATCCTGAGTTCGAGTCTTGGTCGATTTGTCTTGCTTATTACAAAATATTTGATGTGATGAAGTGGTGAATAATCTCTTCTTTTTATATTTTACATGAAAATATGAATGCTGCTTAGACAATTCTTTTCGAGTGGAAAAGCATTGCCCTCAAATTAACATATCACGCTTGCCATTAATAATCTTTGTATTATTATATTAATACTTATTGTAATAATAAGTTGTATATAACGGCATAGATATGAATACCGGGTCTTATACTGTCGAGCACCTCGACTGTAACTTTTCGACTGGTTGTTTTTTTTTCTTTTTGTTGGCCAAATAAATATAAATAAATATTAATAAATTAAGTGAATTACATGGTGAGAGTGGCAAAAGGCAATAAAGGACGCAAAATTAGCTGTCAATTATGAAGTAAGTCGCAGCAAACACACAAAACAAGCAACAGACCTCCGGAATCGATGACCGGCAAAGTGAGGGAGAGACGGGGGCAAAGGACGTGAGTAGTGAGTAGTGAGAGTGAGAGGAAAGGAAGATGTTGCCACATCACGCGATGGAGCTTACATATTATATTATGCCATATTATTATTGTTGTTGCTGTTGTTGTTGGCCTATTACACGTTCCATCTACTAGGAAGTCAGCAGTGGCAGCAGTGATCCTTGTAGGTCCTGTGTTCAGGCCTAACACTTCTTCAGCTGGTAAATTGCTGTCAATTAGTGAAAAAAAGCAATAAATAAAACAGCCGCCAACGCTGCTACCACAATCACACTCACTCACACACACACACCCATACACACACAACACATGCTCACACCCAGACAGCGGCACCTTCACAACTTTCTTTACTTGCGGCTTCTGACACAGGTGTCCACATTGTGCGTTTGCTTTTGTTTGGTTTCCCACTCCCATTCCCATTCCCATTCCCCTTTTCCTTTACCTTTCCCCTTCCTCTCTTCCTCTCTTCCACGCTCTGCCCGCGCTTCTCTTCTCTTGCATCACTTGTCTGCTGCTTCGCCCCTACAACTGCTTCTCTACTTCTGCTGCTTCTTTCTACTCCATTACCATTCGACCTTTATTACATTTTTTCGCCTAGTTTTATTGACATTTTCACGTGTTGTGTCCTTACAGGACACGCACGCGCGCACATATGCCGCGACAGTGGGCAAAGTGGTAAAACCAACTGAGAGCGAGAGAGAGAAAGAGAGAGGGAGAGAGAGAGAGGCTTGGAGATTTTCATTGTTATGGGCCGCATGCTGTAATATGTTATTGTTGGCCAGCATTTTTTATTGGCTTTCTACAGGTGAACCCATTACCATTAACGCCATCTACCGGTCAATCCTTACACCCCTAGCCCCCATCTCCCATCACCCATCCCCCCTCCCCTTCACCCCTCTGGCTCACTCTTCTTTCAGTCATTTCGTTAGCACGTTGCCTCTCCCCAAGGAACAGCTTACATTTTTAGTGAAGTTATTTGATTTTGGAGTCCGGGTATTTGCCACAACACACACACACACACACACACACACACACACACACACCATACTTGCCACGCCATGTGGCATTTGCCTCGTAAAGTGGCAAACAAAATTGTTACCGCTTCCTCGGCGGCAACTTCTTTATGCCCCTTCTGCCTCTTCTTTCCACCCTTCGATGGATAAAAGTTTCATAAAACACCTGGCTGGACAATAAATGGCTTGGGATTAGCTTGTTGCCTTTCTGTTGCTGTTTGGCAGTTGCAAGGGGTCAACGTTGGCAGCATAGATCACCGTTAGCTGGCTGAGGACTTAATGCAAATGGCACCACTCATGGCTAGCAGAAGCAGAGAGCGACAGATTGTGCACCACATGCACTAAATAATATCAAGATTAAGTTCCACATAATTTGTATCGTCAGTCTACACATAGACCGCGCTTAAACAGTTTGGGAATTATAAGCGCAACAGCTTTGTAAAATCAACTAAGCTACATACAAAGTTTATATATACATAAAATTTATGTTAGAAGTTCCTGATAACAATGCAAAAGTTGCTTAATCTATATAAACAAAAGCTTCGCGTAGCTTTAAAGCTCAGCTCATAAAAAGCTCCCCTAAGAAAGCGGAATAACACGTGATTTGATAAAGCTGAGAGTTGATTGAATATTTTTAAAGCAGCTTAACTGCACAGTGAGCAAGCTTTAAAGCGCATTAAAAGCTCATCATAAGTTGAGGCATATTAAAGCTATTATTTAGTATGTTAACTCTAGCTAATCAGGTCCTAAGACGCTTTGTTACTGTATTGTATTTCAAGTAAGCGAGAGCACAGTTGAATTTTAGAGCTTAAAGCTGCTTTAAAGCACATTAAACAACACATTAATCTAACTGCATTTGAAAGTCAATCAAAGCCTAAGACGCTTTGCTTTCAAATCGTACTTCACTTTCAAAAAAAGGAAGAAAAAAGCACAGTTATTTTATCGAGCTGAAAGCTGATCTTAATCAAACTTTATAGCATCAAAAGCTCTTAGGAAAATCTTGCTAATTGTGAGCGAAGAAGACAAACAACATCAACAGAACATAACAATGGGAAGCCCTTGACAAACAGCACACAAACCACAGACAGGCGGTAGCTGTGGAATGGGGGGGAACGGAAAGAGGAAATGGTTGAATGGTTGAGTGGTTGGGTGGGTGGTTGTGTTGTGTTGTGTTGTGTTGGTTGAGTAAGTCCAGTGCTAGGAGAGAAAGATCATTAAATATGTACAAATAACTTCACTTGCTGGCAAAGGCCGTTGCTAAATGGGTTGTCTAAGCGTTCTACCAACTAGAAATTGCGCACACGAGACTTATGAGAGGGTGTTAAAGAGTGAGAAAGGGTATAGAGTAGAGAGTAGAGAGAGCGAGAAGGAGAGGATTACAATGGGTCACATAACCTGAAGGCGATGACAAACAGAGCGACAGTTTTCGGGCTCTGTATAAACTAAAGGTAATGTACAGACAACAAGTTCACCACCTATTTCCATCTCTCTCTCTCTCTCTGTGTGTGTATGTGTGTGGGTGTCCTTGTGCCTTGTGTGCCTGGCATAGAGCAACCCAAACCAATTCCCTTTTGGCCACCCAGCCTTCCCTGCCTTCGTTTTTGGGGCGTGACTTTTGCACGTCTGGCGGCGACCCTTGACTTGTATTCCTTTTTGGGGGGGAACTTCTGGCCCAGTCAGACGCTCTCATCAAGAGCACGTTGCAAGCACAGTTAGCGACAACTGCCACAACATGTTGTACTTGTTCTTGCATATACCCTAACCCCTTACAATGGGTGTTAAGATTATTTAAGCTTATAAGTAAGTGCAAGCGCATGTTTCAAATAGGATTGATAATCTATTGTGTAAAAATGTCAACAATCAAAATTTAATTTATTTTTTATTGCATTGTTTTTTTTTTTTTAATTTCTAAAGTAATTTATATACATTTTGTACTGCTCGACATGTACCTTCTGGTTGTGCACAACAATAGCACGATTTATGCTGATTTTTCTTAGTATTTTTCTGAGCATCAATTGATTTTGTTGATAGATAAATTTATTTATTTTTTTTTAATTAATTTAATTTAATTTAATTTTAATTTTAATTATTTAATTATTTTATTTTAATATTATTTGTGTGATACTCATTATTAATATTATTAATAATAATATAATAAATGAATTTATATAACACTTTTATAATTATAATACTATTAAAAATAATTAAAACAAATGAAAATAAATATCCTAAAGTAAACTCTTGTAACTGAGAAAATAATTATCATAAAAATAAAAATTGTATTATTATATAATAAGTATATAATATTTGCCATTAATTTTATATTAACAAAAGTTGCAATTATCAACAAAAAAAATGGCATAAAAAATATTTTTTAAATAAGTCATTATTTTGCAAATTATATAACAAATAATACCACATATTCTTTCTCTTAAACAATTAATCATAATAATAATAATTGTCATAAATTAGCATTCAACGAAAGTGTATATGCTGTACTTTGTTGTTATTTTCCAAAAATCGAAATTCCTTTCTTATTTTTTCCGTAACATTTTTCAACTTGTTTCTTATTTTTCACGACCTATCCCATTCCGTAGTCCCTTGTCCGCACCCGCCCTTCCGCCCACCAGGTGGCCCACACCCGTCCCAAGTGCTCGCCTACATGAACTCTTGAGAGAGCTGTAAAGTTTACGACTGCATCAAAGGATTTCGATGGCACCTGACATCGTGTTATCTACTCCGAACTATGCACTGAGCGCTGGCTGCCAGGCACAGTGGGCGTGGATGGCCTAGAACAAGGGGGTGGGGAGAAGGGAGAAGGGAAGGGGCGCTTACTGTGGTCGCTACATGAAACTAATGAGTTGTAACAACAAGCCAAAGTACATGACAAAGCAAAGGACAGAAGAAGCAGTAGGGGAAAAAAAAAAAGAAGAAAAAAAAAAACTACAACAAGTAGTTTGAAGAGTCATGTTGGTAAGCGGACGGCGGGGAGGCGGTGCAAAAGGGGGCGGTTACTGGTCGAGTCAGTCAACCTAACCTCAAGTGAGCGAAAGAGTCTGGCCGAAGTAGGGGAAGAGTGCCGAGTGAAGAGGAGAGCGGTGTCGTGTGTCACATAATTTAATTGTCGTTTGTTGTGGTTGTCACACGGCGGCTTCTGACGGCGACACGTCGTTTACCGCCATCCTCCATGTTCACTTTTGGCTTGATTTAGCAATTGGCGCACGCCTCAACAAATCGCGCAAATACATAGAACGCGTTCACGTTAATGAGCAATGAGTTCATAAAATTGCAATTTTCGGTTTTGCTTCGATGCGTTTTTCCCAGCGTATTTGCCAAAGGGAAGGGAGAGAAATTAATTCTTTTTTCGTTTTCGTTTTCTTTTTATATTCTATTACATTTATTCAGATGGCACGTGTCCAGAGGGGGAGTGGCGGTGTGGGGGGATGTGCTTGTGTGCCATGACGCATTAAAATCCTATTAAATATAATAGTGCATTGCAAATAAAATATGTTAATTTGCATATTTAATGCTACAAACTTCCCACCCTATTGTTCTCACTCACTCACTCACCCCACCCTGTACCCTGTTACCCTGTTTCCCTGCCCTTCCGCTCTAAATGCAACCCCTGCCGAATATGCAAATAGAGTCGTTAGAAGTCCGCGAAATGACCCAAAGTGCAACAATGGTTCACGGTTCAAAATATCCCACCACATGATTTTCATTATTTCCCATTATATTTCAATTGTTTCCCCCACAATTTTTTTTCATCTTCTTCTGTCCTCCCATCACCTCAATTTTTCTATTGCAGTTTCAATTAAACTTCATTTAAGCCGCTTAACTGATTTGAATGCTCTCTGATTAGCGGTTTTCAATTCCATTTGTGAGCTTTTTTTCTTCTACCTTTACCCTGTAAATTATAACCATAAAGGGTACTATCAACTTTTGTTTCATTGGAATTTAATTAATTTGATTAGTTGAGAGTTTTATTTAAGCTCTCCCAACACAAACTTGCAGTTATGAGCCTCGTGCCAGGGTATCTTATTGTCGACTCTACTAATTGATGGCATTCTTATTTGTGTTTATATAGTTCTATGAATGTGTTTGATATTTGATTAGCAATGGCGCCACGAATGTTGCAAATTTAAAATCAAGTTAATTATTATAATTAAGTACATTTTCAATTAATTAACAATATAAATTTATAGAGCACTCAAAATGACAATGGCATAAAAAGCACTTAATCTTGGCTTGCAAATAGTTTTTTTTTTTTTTACTGTTGATTAATGACGAATTTGTGTTAACTGCTTTGAAAGCTCATTAGAGTTAAAGCTGATTTAATGAGCTGCGGATTAATTGATTAAAAGCAGCTGCGCGAATTGCTCAACACTATTTATTGTTATTTAAACACATTATTCAACACGGTAATTCGCCAAGAAATTTTCAAATTAATTTTATAGCACACTAATGCTCAGTGAATGCAATACAGCTTGCCTTAAAGTAATTTAAATATTATCAAAGTTTTCAGATAATATTTTGAACACTGTTTATCATTAGGACAACATGTTTTGCAACACTTAAAACAGCAATAAATGTGGAAACTATTTTAAAAGCACATAAAAGCTGAGTGAATGCAATAATAAAGCTTGCCTTAAAGTGAACTGAACTACTATCAAGCCTATGCTCAATATTTCTAATACTGTTTACCTCAAGCTTAGCTCGTTTTCCAACACTATAAAACAGCAACAGAATTAGAAAAGCCCAATGAAGGCAATAAAGCTTACCTTAAAGTTAACTAAACTATTATCGAGCTTACGTTCAATATTTGTAATACTGTTTACCTCAAGCTTAGCTCGTTTTCCAACACTATAAAACAGCAACAGAATTAGAAAAGCCCAATGAAGGCAATAAAGCTTACCTTAAAGTTAACTTAACTATTATCGAGCTTACGTTCAATATTTGTAATACTGTTTACCCCCAGCTTAGCTCGTTTTCCAATACTATTAAACAGCAACAACTTAAGAAACTTCTTCAAGACCCCAATGAACGCAACGAAGCTTGCCTTAAAATTAACTGAATTAGTATTATCTACGTTTTTCTTTAACACCTCTTGTGCATCTTATCATAGCTCGCTTTCCAACACTATACATCTACATATACTGCAAACTGTATTTAAAAGTAAATGAATGCATTTATTCAATTTAATTGTATTAAGTGCTATGCAATTAAATCGTTTCATCAATTCTAATCAAATTTGAACTGGTGTCATTATTGATTTGAAACGTATTTCAGCTTTATTATTGACAATAATTTATGCAATTTATTTGAGCTTTACTTAAATGCACTTTTAATAATAATTTGTCAATTTTTAATTGGAATTGCAATTAAAGTTTCATGATTTTTTAATATTTTGATAGCATTTCAAAGTTTTAATTTTCGTTTTGTTAATTGAATTCAATAATCAATTTCTTGGCAAAGTTAATTTTTGACATTTTTGAATAATTTTAAAGTTCAAACTGCAAGCAATATTTACCGCATTAATGTCTGATGTTTGGGTTAAGTGTGGCAAGTGGGGCAAGTGGGGCAAGTGGTGCAAGTGGTGGAACTGGGCGATAAAGTGGTTAAAAAGTGGGTGAACCTCGTCCTGCGGTTTATGTGGCCTTTTGTCGCATTGTGCAATGCCGTGGTCACAAAATCAACGCCGGCTAATTAAACTACATGACAACAACGTGTTCATAAATGTGAATATATTCTCAAATGAAAGTATATCACACTCACACTCACACTCACATTCACACTCATATTCATACTCGTATTAATTTTCATATTCATATTCATGCTCATGTTGCTGATGTCCGCTTACAGGCCCTGACATTTCCTGTCTCTACCCATAACCCAAAACCCCGATATGCACTTCATGCACTTCATTGCGTAGACTAAGTAATTTGTGGTGCGAGTTCCAGTTGCATTTTTCCCACTCAATACCCTGTAGAAACTTACCAAGCAAGGTAGCCACACATTAACAAATTGACAGACTATGAATGCCAGTTTTGATAACTTGAGTTTTCGTATAAACTGTAATTTCGGCAGCTCGAAGTTAAACTACATTTTGTTTGCTTTATTTTACAAAATCTGTTTAAATTTACTTAGAATTTGTTGTGTATTTCTTCAGTTTTCATTAGTTTACTTCTTTACCGGGTATACTCAAGCCGAGCTATTATTTCATTAGCAACATTTTCAGTTCTATTATTTCTGTATTTCATTTACAATGAAAATTATTTTAATTTTTTTAATAATCTGTAGTATTTTTCTGTCATTTTTGCTTACTTTATTACAGGGTATAGTTAAGTCGAGCAGCTGTCGTTTTTTAGCAGCATTTTCATTGTAAACTCTGTAATTTACAGCAAATTTATCAATACTATTTAATAAATATTTCTGCAGTTTATTCTATTTTTCCCGGGTATATTTAAGTCGGGCCTTTGTTCTTTTTTTTTTTAACAACATTTTTACTTGTAATCTTTGCAATTTTCAGCAAATTTATTAATATTATTTAATGCACTTTTATATAATTTTTTGCATGCTTATAACTATTTTTTTGCCGGGTATATTTTAGTCGAGCGTTTTTTTCTTCTTGCTTGTTTAATCTGTGGCTGTGTGGCCGCAGCGATAATAGCTCATGGCATGTGGTTCACGTACGTCTCCACATCCTCTACCGCCCTTGCCAACGTCCCTTCGGCGACCCCTAACAGACGGCAGTGTGATGTGGCATGCGGCAACAGACACACACACCACACACACCACACACACACACACACACACACAGACCCAACTTATATGTGTACAAGTATTTTTACGAGCATAACAACATCATATAACATCAAAGTGTGCTCTATGGCATACAAAAAGGAAGCCAAGGACCTGCCACATATCTTTGTGTGTGTGTGTGTGTGTGTGTGTGTGTGTGAGTTGTGTATGTGTGTGTGAGGGCCAGCTGGTGGGCAAAGGGGTATGCCATGAAGGGAGCGGCAGCATCACCTGCCAGAGCTGGGCACGTCCTTGTTGTTCTCTCGTCAACGTTGAATGTTTGGCCAACTCTCCAACAAAATTTCGCTTTTCGTGGTGCTGCCCACCTTTTCTTTTTATTTGTTACCGCCTTTTGTTGTGCCACACACACACACACACACACCCATACACACCAACACACAACGATACATACAAACACACACATACATCGAATTGGTTAATTTATATTATCAATTTATCAATTTATGCGTTCGAAAGTGCTTTTTTATGGCCTCCAGTTTCAGTTACAGTTACATTTACAGTTACACTCAGGCAGCCCCATCAGTTGGCAGCCCCTGTTTCTGTTATTTTGCGCAACGAAATAAAGGTAACTGTGTTTTCACGCAGAGCGAGGGAGTGATGGAGTGGGGTGGGTGGGTGGGGGCAGGGGGGCGTGTCAGACTGTCAGTGTGGCCAAGTTATTGTCAGTTGTTCTTTGGCACGCTAACGTTTTGGGTGTTAATGTTTTCCATTGTACTCGATCTCTCCCCCTCTCTTTCTCTACATTTCACTCACTTTTTGTCCCCTTTCACTCTCCACTCTCTCCCTCTCTCTCCCTCTCTCTCTCTCTCTCCCTCTCTATGTCTTTCTCTCTTTATGTATTGCACTTAATTTCTCTTTTTTTTCGTAACACAAATATGCGTTATTTATATTTATTGAGTTTTTAAACGGACTGCGTTTGTTAGCATTCAGCAGGGAAAGGGCAAATGTTACGGGGCAAATGGGAACTGGAGGTGTTACGGAAAAACTTTGGGCTTAAAAGAAAAATTTAATGGAAAATATAAAGTAATTTTTATATGAACATGAACGAATAGAGAATAAAAATGCACAAATTCACACACATGACATGGCATTAAGTTTATCCTATCATTCACATTTAACAATCTGGCAACGCTCAGCACATTTGCGCATTTAATAGAGCTTTAACATTTAATCTTGCCAAACCTATAATTATATGATAATTATAATGCCTCTTATATGCATTTGAGTTGTACTCATAGCTATGTCCTTCAGCAAGTGACTTTGCGCATTTCTTGTCATGCTTAGCTAAGGTAACAGTTAAGTTTATGTCGGAATTCGAATCAATAATAATATGCTATTGCATTTGAAACTCTCAGGACAGTTGAAAGAAAGCTGAGTCATGCAGCATTCAAATTATGTTCAGCAGAATTACGTTTAACAAGTCCAGACTTACTGAAACTCAAAATATATATCCCATGCCTTACTATAGATTTAACTGAAATTTATTGTACAGTCAAAGTACTTCAATAACCACTTGCAAACACAATCTTACGATTAATAAGCCCACACTAGCTGAAACTCAAAATATATAACGTATAGCTTACTATAGATTTAACTGAAATTCATTATACAGTCAAAGTATTTAAAGAAACACTTGTAAACACAATTTGCAAATGTTTTTGCATTTGTTTATTAAGAATTATAACAAATGATACAGCATAAGACTCCACAATTGTGCAGTTATATAGAATTTTTTATGATATGTCCCACTTAGTGGTCGGGTTGAGTTTTGGTTTCTTGTGGTCACTTGTATAGCTTCAAGCTCATCAGTTCTTGGTACAATATTTTTTACGACTTCGGTAACTAAACAACCGCTTATCCTCTGCAACCAACCAAGCCCTCCCCATCTACTCCACACCACACCGTACACTGCCTCAATAGCAATGCTTTACGCAAAAACTTCAAGCACAAACCTAATAATTCTTGTGGTAATTTGATATTTTTTAACGCCGCACAGTATGAATATTGCAAAGGCGAGTACAAGGGGAGGGGAGGGGAAAGTCAGGTATGAAGATTGAAATATGCCGACAAAAGCTGTTGTATAGCAAGACAGGCCATTCTATTCTATTCTTTAGCTATATATCTTGCGTATATTCCTGTCTTCGGTGCCCGTTTTAGTCAGTGTCTCTTGTCCTTTAAGTAGATGCGAGCAAATAAAGTGAAATATTTTTATTATTTACAAGAGTTTTTTTTCTCCTTCTTACTTTTTGCTAGCTTTTGTGTCAGCTGCAGCTTCGTTTTGCTACTATGTGCTGCTTCTTCGACTTTTTCTTGCCTTTTCCGACATTCTTTTTGCAACATACAGATAAATTACAACGCCTTAAATGTGTGGTGTCTCGTTCTCGCTGTCTAAAGCCATCTCTGTCTGTTGAGCCTCAATGCCTGCGAGTGGATTTCATTTTAAACAAAATACTACACGCCTCTCTGGGGCGTGGCATGCGTGTGATATATGTTACAATTTCCCCCACATATATATATATATATATATATGAATATATATGTATGCGACTTACCGGGAGGCTGTGCTATGAATGTCAGGCAAAAAGCCGGGAAATTGTCGGCCCAATTTTTTTCTGTTTTTTTTTTTTTTTTTTTTGTTAGGCGTAAGCCACCGCAAATCAGAAATAATGAGACGCAGCTGAGAGTTAGTTACAAGGGGGATAGGAAACGGGGAAGCAGAATGCAGCATATGGAAATATGTAAAAAGTGCTAAAAATAAAATAAGTATGTGACTAAGAGATACTCTTTAGATAGCTGTAACAAGCAACAGAAATGTTAGGATGAGCGAAATAATAGAAAGAAGGGGAGTTGTAGTATATGTAGTAGTTGTAGTATATGTCTAAAGATCTACTGTTTTACTGCTGTTCAGTTTCTTAAGAAGCTAAGAAAGGACTTCAGCTTAAGCCACAGCTTAAAAGTTTTCTAGTCTTCCGATTCAAATGAAATATTCAGAACATTTCGAAAATACCTTCTATTTTCTGTACAACAAATGGATTTTGGGTCTACTGCAATTTTCAGAAACTAATATAGTTAATTCTTTTAGTATTTAGATAGTGTTGTATATTGAATTTAGAGTGAATTTGTGCAAATATTTATAGATGTGTTTTATACATTTTACAACTAATGATTTGCTGGTACGTTCTTTCCTTATCAGTCAAAGGATTAAATTATATATATTATAAAATTTATTTATTATCTAAATAATCAATTGTTATAAAATGATAGAAAAATTGTATCTTTGATGGAATTTCTATCAGATATTTAAGGAATCTTTTAAGATCTACATTCACGTATTTCTACAACAATAGCAATTATAAAGAAATATGTTAAATATACAGTTAAATTTGTATCTATTTAAGTTAATAAAACATTATTTTAAAAAAACGTTAAGCTCTAGCTGAAGCAATATGTCAGTTCTTTCAGACTGTTTGCGATATGTTATCGAACATCGCTTTCAACAGACTGCAGCAACATATGCTACCCTTTTCATGGTTGCTGAGTCTGAAAAAATGATATTATCTGACAATGTCAAACATGCTTATACATATACACATATATATATATATATATATATATATATATGAAAATAATTATATTTTTAATTCATATCTCAACACATATTTAAATATATAAAGTCTCTTTCTAACTCCCTCTCTCTCTCTCTCTCTTCTTTCTCTCTTTTCAGGTATGTGCATTTTATTTTTAAACCAAGCAGTTCCAGCTTCTCAACATTATAATGTGGAGCAGCCAGTTTCCCCAGGGTATGTACAAGATATTCGGAGAGGGGGAAATGGCAGGAAAACAATCCACAGCCGCTTGGGAAATGTTTAGGAAAAGTGGGCACATGTCCAATTTCATTGGTTGCATCATAAATTGGCTGTCGCATCGAATTATGAACTAGAACTTGCCACAGGGCCACAGCGTGAGAAAGTAAACCATTAGCCGCCAGTGGGCAAGAGCAGGGGGAAGAGCACTGTGGGGAAAAATTAAGGAAATGAAAAGAAGAAAAAAAAAAATAAGGCAAAAAGATTTCAAATTTAAGATGCTTAAAATTGTTAGTGAAAATACCAAGAAAGAAAAAAAAAACTGTGACAAAAATCCTCCTACGGCAGCTTATTAAAGTGGGGAGGTGCGAAGTAAAAAACATATCGTATGCTTAGGAAATCAAGCAGAAAATACTTTGGGAAAGTCGGAGGTAAAAGAAAGTTTGCCATTGAATGTGGCAAAGCAAATGATATTTTCTAGCCAACTTATGCATATCCTGTGTAATCTGTGGCAAGGCAAATGGAAATTCAATAAGAAGTTAAAGTTGCATTCCACAAAAGAGTTTCAATTTCCATATTTCCATATTTAAGCTCAAAAGCTGAAGTTATTTTTGAAAGTTTTGTAAGTTAATTGAATTATAAAGAAATTAGTAATCAATTTTTCTGTATTTAATTTTAATATTTATTTACTAAAGCTATCGATAAGTTTGCTATCAAGAGATTATGATTATGTTACTGATTGTGAGTATTAATATGATATTCAAATTGAATCAGTTCAATGTAATGAGTTCAGCTTTCATTTTCAACAATAATAGAAAATGTTGATAACAGGAATAACTTTTACTATCGAAACTATCGATAAATTTGGCTATCAACATATAAATCTCGATATTTATTTAGCTATGAATACCGATGAATATGAATAATTTTAAGTAAAGCATTTATATTCAATAATAATAAAAGTTAAGCAAGTTAAATTAATTGAATAAGCATTAGTTTATCGATAGTACAGCTAAAGTTTAGAATATCGATTTATAAAGGGTGCGTAAAATAAATCAATTGATTTATTAAAACTTCAAGCATACAGTATTACAGTAATACAGTATTAACTCAGTAGATAAACCGATAAATCTATAAATTCAATAGCTAAAAAGTAACGCATTAAATTCCCAATACTTTGTCCTTGTACTACTGTGTATCGATTAAAGTATCGCCAACTTCAGATTTATAAAATCTAATTCAAAGGCTAAATTAAGTGAATATTCAATTACAACTGATTTTAATTAGATTTGCTCTCATCCAAGCAATCGGATTGGTTTTTAAAATGTCAAGCGCCCTTGAAGATGTGTCGAGGGGAGGGACGGCTCATAAATTAGGTAGCGACAACTGAAGCTTGAAGCTTGAAGCTTAGGCAGCTCACTTCTGTAATACTGTACTTGTAATTCCCACGTGGCAGCCACTCGCTGACGAAAAAGAGGGCGTCTAATTGACTGACTGACAAAGAGACTAACTGACGACTGATGGTCCACATCATCATTCAAAGTGCAAAAAACAAAAAAAAAAAAAAAAAAAAAAACTGAGACTCAAAAATTCTCACAGTACTTAAATAAATGTATAAACAGAGCAAGAGGCAGAGGGATAGAGAGAAAGAGAGAGGGAGTGACAGAGAGAGAGTGAGAGAGAGCGAGAGCGAGGGGAACGATGAAAAAATGTTTGTCAACTTGTAAGTTATTTCCGACATTGTCGAAAAATGCGCGTGAAAAATTGAAATTATTGTTTTCCTTCCATTGTTGGCAACGTATCGCTCGCTTGTTGTTGTTGGCATTATTGCCGTCGTCGTTGTTGTTGTTGTTGTTGTTGCTCTGGCTGTTGTTGCTGCATGTTGTACGTGCGGCTTGCAACTTGATTTCAACATGAGTCATTGCGCGATGAATCAGCTATATAATATGCAAGATACATGCTGTATATGGAGCATAAAAATTACAACTTACGACAACTTGTCAACACCATTAGAATGGGAAAGATACATAAAGTGGATGACGAGGTGGAGAGGCGTGGGGGGAGGAAGCGCAGCGTCTTTCCACGGTTGACGCTTTGACAGCGCCGACAGTGAGAACCAAATTTGACTTAATGGCCAACCGCATTTCGAGTCAATTCTCACAAATGACATTTACAATTTTCGACACGTTGTATGCTTTAAATGTGCGTGAAAATCTGCCGAGAAAGGCGAGTGGAGCGACGGGAGCGAAGGGAGAGGCAAGAGAAAGGTCAGCTGAAGGGGGTCATGGGAGTTTGCACAGCAGATTCCTTAAGTAGATCAAGCAAATGTACAAGTAGAAAGTTTCAAAATATTCAAATTGCCTGTACAGTTAGTTGAGTTGGGGCTGCCAACTTGTTGTAAAATCTTTGTTGAGAAAATTCATTTAAGAAATCGATATTGATTAATGATTATTAATAAGAAGCATTTGCTCATAGATTAGCTAAAGTTTTTCCATATAAATCGTTATAATTTTAATTTAATTTTGATAAGAAAATTTGAAATTTGATTGGTGCTGCCAACTTATGCAGAAGTATTGACTCAAAGTTTGTACAATGTTTTAGAATGTTAATCTTAGCTTGAACTCAAATGATATTTACTTTACGCTACCTAATTTGAAATTTCATTCTGCTGGTGCTGCCAACTTATTCAGAAATATTTGCTCATTAGATTAGACAAACATTCAAATGCTAGAATTTAAATGTTATCAACTTATCTAACATTCAATTAGGTATGATGTATGATTCGGCAACTTCAAGCTTAATACGCTGCTATACAGAACTGCTATTGTTCGTGCTGCCAACTCGTTTAAAATAATATATTTTCTCATATCTTAGACAGAGTTCTTGCTGATTAATTTCAACTAAAATTCAAGACTTAAACTCAACTGAAACGCACATTTTCAACATAGATTTATCTACTTATTGTATGTAGTAGTTGCATATAGTTTAGACATTGATTTAGCTGCTTAACTTTAGTTCTACAAATGTTCTTCTTCTACTCTATATAAACCAGCTGTTGTAACATTTCCTTAGACTTTAAACTCTGTTCTTGCTGAAGGCTACAAATGCACGCACAGTCTGAATAAACTAGAAAATATATTTGCATTTATTTTTGCTGGCAACTCGTTGAAAAGATGCATAGCTTGCAATATTAATTAATATTTAAGTAGCTTGTTATAGTTAAAAAAAAAAAAAAAAAAAAACCACTCTTGTTATAAAAATATCGAAACTTATTTGCAGTGATTACTTTCACTTGTAGCACTGCGTTCAGCTTGTTCATTCTACTCGCTAGACGGTTGAGTATGTTGTTTATGCATAACTTCTAATATTATATGGGAAGCGCGCTTGTTTGCTTTTTTCTTTTTTTTTTTTTTTTTTTTTTGTTTTATCATCTATAAAGCGAAACGCGTAAATCTTTGGATAGCTTCGTCGCCTGGTCCATGGGTCTAATCAAAAAACCACTTAACAGTCTGCCCGCAAAGTTGCCCCTGCTGCCCGCCCTCTATGCCACCAAAGAAGCTGCTTGAAGAACAGCTTTAGATTTCGCTTTAGCGTTAGCGTTAGCTTTTGCCAGGTCCAAGGCTTGTTATTGCTGTTATGCTTAAAATATAAAAAACTGAAAAATATTGTGCCACAAAATTTCATTTATTTAAAAAAATACACACCCACATAAGACGGCAGACGGCGCACAGCATGTCAGGAAAAAATTTATAGTAAATGTGTGTGTGTGTGCGTGTGTGTGTGTGTGTGTATGCATTGTCTCATGTGCATAGAAGAAAAAGTAGAAGCAAAAGTCATGTGAGCGAGGCATTAAAATGTTGTCTACATAAACGAAAGAACTCAGCACCACTCAACCACAGCAACACCCAACCAACCACCCAACCACCCACTTGGGTGTTATAAGTAGCAAAATTGACAAACTGCCGCAACGAGAGCAACCAACGAGTAAGGGAATGAGTCTGAGACCAAGATGGGCGCGACGTTTCTTTTCTTCTTTATTTTTTATTTTTTTTTTTTTTTTTGCTAATGTATCTCTCCTTGCTGAGTAGGCGTTTAGGGGGGCGTGACTTTGGTCATGAAAATTAATATGCATACTATATAATAAACATACATACATATACGTATATAAATATATATATATATATATATATATATATATATGTTTATGTATGTACTCGCTAAGCATGAGAGTCACGCATTGTAATTAATTAGGAAATGCAAACAGTCGACTAAATAGATAAAAGCAAAGGCTGGTCAAAAACTCATGGCCAGAAGGCCATGAAAAACATGTCTAGCATGAAAAGAAAAATCCAACAACAACAAATACAAATGCTACAAACATTTAAATGTCAACACACACACTCACACACATACACACGTATACACAGACTGCCCCAAGTGAAAAATTAAATGCTAAGAATTAGATTTTCATGTTAAAAATTTAAGTAAAGATACACGTTGTCGTACGTCAACCCATCGAAATGCGTGTTAAGTCTTTTGAAAATGATAACAAATCAACAGGGCTTAACTATTTAAACAAAGTCTAAAGTCTTACAGTAAATTAATGGGTATGGGGAAGTCCAATTAGCCTGCACACTCGTTGAGTTTGTAAAGTAATGAGTTTGTTTCAATAAAGTTGAGCATTCTTTTTAGCATGTGATAGTTAGTCTGAAAGCTTGACAAATCTTAGTCATAGTCATGGTCATCTTGCAACGAGTGTTCCACTCGTTGAGTTTATGAAGTAACGAGTGTTTTAATAAACAGAAAAGTTGTGCATTCTTCTTAGCAAGTGATAGTTAGTTAGAAAGCTTAAGAACACATACTAGCGAGTGCTCAACTCGTTAAGTTCATCCAGCAACGAGTGCTCAACTCGTTGAGTTCATCCAGTAACGAGTGCTCAACTCGTTGAGTTCATCCAGCAACGAGTGCTCAACTCGTTGAGTTCATCTAGCAACGAGTGAGATGTTCTTCATTTGCAGTTTCTCCTGCATTTCTGCATTTAAAATAGAAAAAAATTTTACTTAAATCTTAACTTAAATACAACTTGTAAAGTCTTTTGTAATTTTCTCAGGCTTTCTCACCTTGTTAAAAATACGAGTACACTAATCGTACCGTGGACTACACAGAAATATTCGTACAATCGCTGTAAACAATTAGCAAATGTAAATAAAAGCGTGTGAAACAAAAATATTGCCACACAACGAGCCGTGAGCTAAGAGTTTTGCATGACTGACGGGGCTTCCATCAGTATATGATGAGAGAGAGAGAGAGAGAGAGAGAGAGAGAGGGAGGAGAGCGGGGTTATGGGTGTACGAGTATTGCGATTACCGATTTCGTATTCCCATTGCCATTTGCACTTGCATGTCGCATCAGCAATAATAAAAAAAAAAAAAAAATACAGAAAGAAAACAATTAAGCATGCTATCATAGAGAATGTTTGACTAACAGATACCCTATTTAATCGTGTAGCGCAAAAACACAAATGAATGGAAAGAAGTTTTTGAAACTTATGTAAATATGCTGAATGAGAACTTAAGATAAAGTTG
Organism: Drosophila funebris; assembly: GCA_018901825.1. Taxonomy (NCBI): domain Eukaryota; kingdom Metazoa; phylum Arthropoda; class Insecta; order Diptera; family Drosophilidae; genus Drosophila; species Drosophila funebris. The sequence goes on along the minus strand of JAEIFK010000455.1, from coordinate 1,207,384 downwards.
GATACACAACACAATTGCCATTGTTAGCTACCTGCTGATAGGCTTCCAATGACGGCAGGGTATGAAAAGAGTTGACAGCAATGTAAGAAAAAGAGAACAAAAATAGAAAATTGCAAGCACACAAAGCCAAAGAACAATGGGAATTCCAACACACACACACACACACACACACACACACACACACACATTGTACACAAAGACAAACGATAAAAATTGACAGCAATTTGCAGTTTTTAATTGTTATGGCACATAAAGTGACAACGAATTGACATTTCACTCGCTAATGCATTTGCGCGTATTAAGTTGTAATTAAATTGTAGCGAATGTAAAGTAGCGAGTGACGAGCAATGATTATTTGGAAATTTATAGTAATAATTATATATATACTTTAATTGGCAAAGTAATTAAAAGTGACGAGTGGCGAGTAGCGAGTAGCGGGTGTCAGGTGACGAGCGACAAGTTGACCTTTTGCCTTATGCCGCTCATTGTACATATTACGTCAACAATAATATGTAATAAATAATAATATTAAAAAGTAACGCGTACAAAGTGAAGAGCAGCAAGTAGCGAGTGATTTAATGCTCTCGTTGCACAACAACGGAGATGAGTTTTAATTGAAATGGTGAATGCACTGATAAGTAGCGAGATAGCAATGAAGAAAGGCGAAAACTTGTTGAAGAGGAACGAGTGAAAAGTAACGAGTAGAGAGTGGTGAGTGGTGAATGACTATATATATTATACATTCAAATTGCAGCTAACACCAGTAATGAAATTAATAGAAGACGCCAACGCAAATAGCGAGTAACGAGTGACGAGTAGCGAGTAAAACGCTACAATTGACGAGTGACAAAATGTACTTCTTGCATGAACACATGTGCTCAATGCTTTCGTCACATTCGTGACAGTTAAAACCCCGCTGCATCCCAATTTCAATTTGTATGCCCATTTGCCATGCCCACATCCCGCACCCAAGCCCACCGTCCTCATTCGACTAACGTCCTGTGTGCTGGCCTTCTCCCCTGCTGTTTTTGTCAAGGTTAATGCTGCGAGTGTCACGTGACTTATTCAAATTAGCAATTTTATGTTTGCACTTTTTGTGTGTTTTTCTTGTGTTTTGTTTCTGTTGTTTCTCTTTCTGTCAGCGCATTTGCGCTCCTACCTGTCTCTCTCACACTCTCACACACACACACACTCGCTCTGTCGCATAGTGTGGGTGAAGCGTGTGTTGTTGTCACATAAATTCTACAGCAATACCCAAAAAATGTTCTAATTTTTTGGCCGCAAAAGCATAGGTCAGAGTCAGCTCCTGGCTGAGATTCTACACTCGTTACCTTACCACATATATAAATGTGTGTGTGGGTGTGTATTTATTTGCCTTGGCTGTTACCATAAGGGGATAGCAGCATGTTGAATCTGTTAATAAGAGCCACGCGCCCATTAAGTTGACTCTGTTTGACTGCGGTTACTATCCCTGTGGCTGTTTATCCTGTGCCCAGCTCCTTCTTCTTCCTTCTTCTATTACACACTCGCTACTTATTCCTATTGCCACACTCGCTGCCATTTGGCATTGAATAAAACTTTTGCTTCTGGCTCTCAGAGCATTCAGCTTCAGCTGTCTCCTTTCCCTGTCCTAACATAAATAGTTTAAACGCACTTAAAGTTGCCAGGATACAGCATGGCATAGAAGTGCGACTGTATATATATATATATATATATATAGTAAATTCTCATCGCACTCGTTACTCGTATGTAGGTCAGAGGCAGGGCTTAAACTGTTGAGCTTGAGGCGCAGCTAATTAGCCAAACTTGTTGGCAACTCGATGGAGTAGAGAGAGCGTCATAAATATGGTGTTGCTTCGGAAGTGCCAACTTGGTAGGAAATGCTGCCAGATTGCCCATTAAGACTAAGGGCGAAAATGTGCATAAAACCACTTAAATGCGCACATTTCTGCTGCTCAGATTTGAAGTCATAAAGTATCTGTGTCAACTGAGTTGAGTATACCCTATTCACTAAGTAAAATTGCTCAGTTACACCCTTGGAATTATTTATTATAATTCACTCAACTCAATCGATTTTTTTTTTTTTTTTAGTTTCAACTATACACAATGAATAATAGTTGAAGTGAGTTTTTTGTTGCGTCAAAGTGTGTGTGTGTGTGTGTGTGTGTGTGTGTGTTTGCTTGATTCAAATAATTTAAGACAGCTGTCCAGCTGAGCATACACAAACTGCCAAATATGTTTTTACAGTCAACTGTGGTAATATATAGACATTCCACTCTATTATTCAGTTGGTCCGATGTTCATGCCCCACTGCGAATGCTACCATTTACATACATATACATACATACACACATACATACATATGTGTGTGTGTCCAACACTTTTTTACCATCATAAATAATTCAAGTCATTTTTTGTGAACTCTCTGAGAGTTGTTTGACATATTAAAATGAATAAAAATCCACGAAATTGATTGAAATTAATATAAAAACATGTTGGCAAGTTGCAGTTGAGTGTGCTCGACTACGATGTACCCGATAATTTGATTTTGGACACCCAAGGAATGACAAAGATGCGCAACAATAATGAGGGTGCTTGACTTTTAGTTACCCTGTAATAAAAGCTGAAAGGCTTCTGTACCGTTTCTTGAGTGTGCTCGACTACATACATACCCGATGATTTGCTTGAGTAACATCGTACATTGTACTAAGATAGATATACAGCAACAATTTGGTGTCAAGCTGTGTTATGTCAGTGTCGCTTATCGAGTGTGCTCGACTTCTGGATACTCCGTAATTTGCTTTTTAGTGACATGAGTCACATTCATGTACTCAGACAGACACACAGCACCAATTTGGATATAAGCTGTATAATGTGTGAGCTGCGTAACGAGTGTGCTGGACTTCTTCATACCCAGTGATATGCTTTTAGTTACCTTATTAACAAATTTGAACTGGCATATACAGAATAACTGTCTGACTACCAGCTGTATATGCGTTTTGTGTCACTTTTCGAGTGTGCTCGACTTCTACATACCCGATGATTTGCCTTTTAGTGACCAACTTAACATTCTTGTACTCAGACAGATACGCAGTAACAATTTGAATACAACCTCTGTAATGCCTGCGATGCTTGTTGAGCATGCCCGACTTCTGAATACCCGATGACTCGTTGCCTTCGAAACATATTTGTATTCACAAAAACTCATAATAATGCACAGATACACAGCAACAAACTGACTGCAAGCTGTATGCCTTCAGATCTGCTTCTAAAGTTTATATATTTCAATTGCAACAATGAAGATGCTTTCTTCTGCTTTGTTACATCCATGTGCACAGAGCTATAACACCATTTGAACAAAGATGGTCAAAAATTAAGAATAATTCAATTAAATGGAATATTTAATGACGGACAGATTAAGAAACAAATTGTTAAACACGAAATGCTTGAAACAAGTGACGTAATTGGGAAATGAGTACCTCACTTGATTCACACATTCAACTGATTCATTCATTTTCGTTTTGTAACACACACACACACACACACACACAAAAAGAGAAAAGAATAATAATAAAAAAAAAAAGAAACACAAACAAATGCTGACCTAGCCCAATTGGGATTGTGATTCGCTTGGGTAAAAGCGATACCTTTTGCAAATCCCATATATTCAAATGAAAATCAAAATGTAATTTATGGTCAAGGGCCGCGACATCCATCAAGCCAATGACCGGTCAGAGGGCGTGAGAGCGAGTGAGAGAGAGGGAAGAGGGGTAGAAGAAGACTTGTCACAGTTCGAGTTAAATATTTAGACGCGCCTGTTGGTTTCAGTGTTCATTGTTGATGTTGATGTTGATGTGACACAAAATATTACAAAAACCATACATCATGCCTGTCACAGCAACGTCCAATAACATACCAGCTCCCCACCTCCACTACTGTGTGCCTGTGTGTATATGTAACAGATACACACAGCTACAAATACAAAAATAAAAAAAAATATAGCTCGGTATGTGCAGGCTGTTCAAAAGGCAAAAAGCGCCAGGATGATGACATCGAGACAAGCATGTGTCGTGGACATGACCACAGAGTTGAGATCCCTGTGTAGAAAGCGGTGTGTGGGTTGCCCAATTGAACAGAATTGCACAGCATTTCGCACAGATTATGGGCTCGATGTCAATGGAACTGTAGCGAACTGGGTTAGCTAGAATGCCAAGATACCCAGCAAATGGAACTTAAGTAAAGTACAGCGCTTCAAGTGTTAAATGTCATGGAAGTTGAAGTTACGTGACTTGACTCTGTAGACATTTTGCTCTCTGTAGACATTTTCATTTTGTCTTAAAACTAGCTGGACTACAGAGTTACCCTGTAAACAGTAAACAATCCATACAAACTTGTTTAAATTGTTAAATGTTTGTATTTGAAATTGAAATTTATATATGACATTTGTGGCATTCTTTGTCAGAATTTGTGGCTACTCTCTGTGGAGCATAAATATCCTGTAAAGAGCAGTAAAGTGTCCACCAATTGTCAATAGAACTTTGTGATAAATATATGTATTAAAAGTTGCAAGTTGAATCAGAAGTAGCGACTACTCTTAGTTGACACGGATACCCTGTAAATAGTAGTAAAGTATAAAGCATTATTAACAAAACTTTGCTGAAAGCAAAACTCAGATATAAACTTTTGACATACGTGGTCAGAAATTGTGACTACCCGATTGTTGGCAGTTTTATTGTCTGAAGGGTATAAAAATACTCGTTACAATCCACAGACGCAGTCCAAATAAAATTCTTCTTCATGCCAGGCAATGAATGGAGCATATTGTTTCTGTGATCGCAGTGCGACATGTGTGACTAACAGCTCAACTGTAAAAGTATCTGTATCTGTAAATGTAAATGTAAATGTATCTGTATCTGTGTGTGCATCTGTATCTGTATCTGTATCTGTATCTGTATCTGTTTTCTGTGTGTGGCCATTGCAATTCAACGTGTGAGTGCGAGACAAGTATCCATACGAGTAATCATCCCACAACTCATTCCAATTCGTTCTATTACTCATCTTTTTGCCAAAGTTTGTGCCATTTTGTGTGTCAGCAGTGACAAAATCTTCTTCGGACTGACCATAAACAAGCAGATGCAAAAATGTTATGAGCAAAGGATGAGAAGCAGTGAAATGTGTATATTCAACTACCAACAGATAGAATAGCTTCGTATCTCTAGGATACACGCATGGATACACGTCCGTGTCCGTGTCCGTGTCAGTGTCCGTGTCGCTTTGACTGACAACGCAAATTCTTCTTCATTTTTTTTTTTTCTTTTCATTGGAGGTTTTGTCTATTAGTTGATTTTTTTGCCTTTGCTTGCAATGCTGTTGGACAGCGACGAGTCCTCAATCGTTGGGGTTTTCCATCAGCAAATTTGTTGCATATTTTATGTAAAAGTTTTGCGTTTTTGGAATTGACAGTGGCATGAAATTAAATATTAAAAATTGGAATTGCTTAGAGATAGTTTGACAAAATCTTTGAAAACTTCTTGATTCTTATAAGATTCGAAAGAATAACTTAAAGGAATCAGCGAGTAAGCACACATAGATCTACAAGTAGCGAGTTAAAGTCTCACTACAGCGAGTCTGAAGTAAAGTCATCTAGTTTTAAGATTTAACAAGCCAGAACTTTATATGTGAAAATGTGAGTGAAATGAAAATTGTATAATTATATGTCAACGAGTAACGAGTAACATTTATATAATTATTAACCGCTGACGAGTGCCAGACATAGAAAGTAACTAAAGCAATTGCAAGTCACTAATAAGAGCATCAATATAACGAGAAGAAGTTGAGCTATTGAGCGAAGTTGAGCTAAGTAACGAGTAAAAGTACAATAGCTAATAGCTAATAGCGAGTACAGCACATATGTGTACATTGTTGGATTTGAGCCTAAGCTCAGAACGAAAATCAAATAATATACAAAGAGTAGAAAGTAACGAGTAACGAATGACCACATTATGCTGTTTCACATATTTTACATACAAAGAGAAGACAGAGTCTTATAAAGAAATCAAAGCACGGTTCATTTGTTGGCCATCTTAAAGCAGCAAGCACACAGCACCAGGCATTTGCCGGCTTAAAGCCAGACAAAATGAAAATGAAACTTAGCGACTATACACTGTTTGTTTGACCATCCAGAGGCCAGAGACCAGAAAATGGCCCGTCTCTAAGGCCCAAAAAAAATAACGTAAAAACTAAATACAATTTCAAGGTTCTTTGCATTAGCCAAATGTTGGCCAAGACAGGAGAGGACAGAATGGAATTGGATGGGACAGGAGAGCACAGGATGCTATAGTATAGGACAAGACAAGGAGAGTGCTGCATGCTCTGGACCAGGCTGAGCTCCGTTTCACAGTTTACAGAGTACAGAGTATTTCGATGTGCAAAAAAAAAAAAAAAAAAAAAAAACAACAACAAAACGCAGCTGGTGGCTAATGCGATACACGTTGACCAAGTGGCCAACAGGATATGACTGAACTCACTCTGTCTCTCTCTCTCTCTCACTCTCACTCTCACTCTGTCTTTCGGCTCTTATCTGTGCTCTCACTCGCTGCTTGGACTACTCGTTTGGGCATTATATATCGTGCATTATTATGATATCTGTGTACGCGACGGATTTTCGTTTCTTTACATTTCTTTGTCTCCCTGGATATATTTTCATATTTTATATTGTTTAAACTTTTGATTAAGGGTTTTCGACAGAGGCTCAACTCAGTCAGAGTCAGAGTCAGAGTCAGAGGCGGCTGCTTTTTGCCTCTGCATTTATTATTTATGCAAATTTTTTTTGTGTACTGTGCTTCAACAGTTTCGGCTGCTGCTGTTTGTTTCGAGGTTCCCTTTGAATGCGTTGAGCTGCACCAAAAATAAAAAAAGGAAGAGAGTATATATATATATTTCTTTTTATATATATACATATATATAATATAAAAAAAAAAAAAAAGCGCAACAACAACTAAAAACCAGATGATGAACATGCTGAGAGCTGGAAAAGGAGAAGGAGAAGCAGAAGGAGAAGGGAGAAGGAGAAGGGAGAAAGAGAAGCAGGCGAACAAACAAATAAATGACAAACATGGCATGAAAGGACTTTCTACGCATGGCCATGAGGTTGTACTAAGGTTGGGAGTGTAGCAGCAGTAGAAGTAGGCGAGTAGTGGAACGGGGTACGAGGCCATGTTGATTTTGAGGTTATTATCATTTTAATAATAACCGAAAACAAAAACCAACCACACACACACACCCACATACCCACACACACACATAAACTGACAGCTAAAGGCATTTTTTGGGTTTTTAATTAAAAACTTTTACGAATAGAAATAAAATATGTAACTATCCCTATCACTCTCTCACCACAGTCTACTGGCTGTCTCTCGCTCGCTCTCTCTCTCTCTCTCTCTTCTCTGTAGCACTTTGTATTGCTTTGAGTAGCTTTGGTTTTAGCTTTTTAAATGGCTAAATATCTATTTGGAAATTGGAAAATGCTTAGTTGATGCTTCTTGCAGTTTTGCTAAAATTTGCAACGTAATTGTTATTTTATTTGACACAGCATACAAAGAGGCCAATCACAATAAGAATAGAAAGAGAATAACGAGATACAGATACAGATACATAGACAGAGACAGAGACAGAGACAGAGACAGAGACTCAAATCTGCTGCTTAGTCACGTACGGCAAGCTGAGAGCTTGTTGTTCACATTGTTGTTGCTATTGTGGCTTTTGAATTGGGTCAGTGTTAGATATTAAAATAAATACTCTACTCAAAGGTAGCCCCTAGAGATGCAATGCAAAACTAAAAACAAAACAGTAAACAAATAAACAGCCAAAGGGTTCTACTATTTATTTGCCGAATAAAGCGTTAAATGAAACCAATTTGCTACCCAAAAATTCACAACGCGTTACATTTATGCAGCTCAACGAGCAAAAGAAACTGGAGCACTTGTAAAATACTCGTTTACCCAAATGAGCCAACACTTTGCTTAAATGCCGCAATTAGTCTAAGTAAACTAACGAATAAGCTTGTTGCAAGTGAAGTGTTTCATACGCTTACTAGTTAGTGCTACTCAACAGCGAGTGAACTTAGCTATTGAAGGGCCAAGTGAAGAACGAGCGGTTAATCAGCGAATAAACGATCCAACGAGTGCAATGTATGAAGGAACAGAACAGTAACGAGTAACTTCAGTTACAGTCACGAGTGCAAGACACAGATTGTAAGTTGTAGTTGTAACGCGTAAATTGAGTGGCAGTAATTGGTGACAGTTACAGAACTAACGAGTTATAGGTAGAGCGAGTATAACAAGTTAAGGACGAGTAAACAATACTCAAGAAAGAAATGCAAGTTATCATAGAAGAAAAGAACAGCAGAAGCAACACGTAGAATGGTAAAATCAACTAACGAGTAAATATAGCTCAAATAGAGCTATAGTGACGAATAGCAATAACCAGAGACATAATTGCCCACAAAAGTAGCGAGTGAAAGTAACGAGTTCCAAGTCTATTTGTAACATAAACGAGTGATAGCAATAGTCATTATAGTAACGAGTCGAATGCGAGTAAAAGTAGCGAGTGCCCGTAGTGAGTTATAACTGCGCTAACAAAAGAAACGATTGATACCATCAGTTATAATAATAACGAGTCGAGTAATGTATAAGCGCTTCTTCAGCAGCGAATGAGTGTTAAAGTAACGAGTGCCACTAGCGAGTTCTAACTGTGCCCACAAGATAAACTAATGATACCACTATCATAAATAACGAGTGTCAGCAATGAGTAGCAACTGTGTTGAACAACATTTATACTGTAAAATAAACGAGATCGATTCCATATTCCCAACTGTCAACGTTGCGTAACTCGTCGCACGTAAATTGTAGCGAGTCTGAACGTTGCATGCGTTCAACTTAATTGTCTGTTAACGCAATGTATTATGCTTGTCTTGAGGTAATAACCACAAACTTGGACCTTCTTGCGGTTGAGCAATCGACATTAACTATTCATAAATATATAGATAATTGATGTGTGTGTGTGCGTGTGTGTGTGCAGGTAGGTCGGTGTGTGTCTGTGTGTATGAGTGTGCGCGCAGGGCAAGGCAAAACCGATCAGAGGTGTCCGATGCCCGATGGCTGACCAGGTAACCGAGTCAGCAAATTGCCCTAAACAGAGGCAGGCGAATGGAAATGTGGGGAGCGTGGGACAGTGTATAGACAGACTACTACTATACAGGCCACATATGAGGCACGTGAGTGGCAATTACACCGTCATTATCATTATTCGCCGTAACTGACCCCCTAAACACACAGCTATACATCTATATACATATATATATATATACATATATATATATATATATATACTATATCTCGATATCCATGCAGCTCAACCAAACGTATAAAGAGAGTTTATAATTGCATTTGATTGATGGTATTATGCATGCGCTTAGACGCGGCCACACACTCGACTGGGTGAGACAGACAGACAGGCAGACGGCCGGACAGTCGGATAGATAACCATCTGAAAATAGAAACCTCCAAAAGAGGGGAAGTTTAGGGAGGTAGAAGACTATAAGTCAGCGAAGCATTGAGTCAATGAGCTGGCCAATCAATCGAGCCAACCAATGCCGTTAAACAGATTAATTAATTGTGATAAAAATAAAAATAAATAAATAAATGCGGAAAAGCAGGCACAACAACGTTAAGAAATTGATATCCCAGAATTTGAAAGCCTATTGCTAAATGTGTGTGTGTGTATGTGTGTGTGTAGCTAATGAAAATGAATGAGACGTGGGTCGGTTGATGGGTAAATCGAAGCGTTCGCTTAACTCCGATACAATTAGCACCCCGCTTTAGATGAGATAAAAGTTCATATCATACACTAGTATAACCAAATAGGACAGACACCAACTCTATGGGAATTGTGTGGCCATGTTTTAGTATTATGTATTTTCTTCGCTTTTGTTTTTGTTTTTTTTTTTTTTTTTTTTGAAGTTGGCTAAAAAGCTTTTTCTAATTTCCAAATGCTGCCTGCCCACCCCTTTGGATATATGGGATGTCACATTTAATTATGACAATTGACATTTAACACGCAACTAATAATCAGTCCAGTTGCGATTCGAGGCAGACTTTGTGTATATCCTCTATATATATATATATATATATATATATATATATATATATATATATAATGTTGCCTTGCACATTTGATACCGATATTAAAAGCAATGAGAGCAATGCGAGCATTTCCGGTTCAGTTTCAGAGGCACATAGACGCACACACATACACTCTTAATATTCACATCCGCTCTATGACGCTGTCATTTCCTTCCTTTCAGTCGATGTGTAGCAGCCAAGCCAAGTAGCTTAAATAGTCGCTTTCTTGCTCGTTCCACTTATTGCCGAGGCTCATTAGGTGCGTTGCGAACTGAACCTTAGCTATAAATAGCAAAAATAAGAAAAGAAACAGAACAGCAAAAAAAAAAAAAAAAAGAAATAGAAACCAAAACCGAAGAAAAAAAAAATGAAATGAAAACGGCTAAAGCGTCCTCTTAAGACGGTCTCTTAAACGGAATTCGCAATGTTGAGCCAAGCATGCAAAGCAAATATTACAAAGTACTGCGAATTTTCAGACGAACCCAACGCACAACAAGACCAAGAACAACAACATGTTGAATACTTGAGAATGTGTACATATGTGTATGAAAATGAGATGAAAAACAAGGCAAACTCAGTCAGCTATATATAAATGTCTAGAGCAAACAACGACCGCTTAAAGCAACGAATATATAACACAACAAAGCAACAGATTAAAGTAGCTGTACAAATCTGGGAAGAGTCTTATATACAAGTAGTGGAGAAAACAAAGAATTTAACACTCGTTGGAGGCAGTAACGTCTAGCACTTCAAGTAACGAATTAATGACACAGCATCGCAACTATTAGCAGTAGTTAAAATCAACTTTATATTAGCAAAATTAAGTCTGCTTCAAGAAACGAGTAAAGCAAAGAATTTAACACTCGCCGGAAAGAGTAACGAGTCGAGTAATTAGAAGCAACAAATAAATCTTACAGCTCTTTATAGTTAATGTATTGAAGGAGGTTAATGCAAGTCAATACATGATCTAATAAATGTAACGAGTAAGTCATTTAATAGCCGACTGAAAGTTTAAATAGCCCAAAGGTAAAGAGTAACGAGTAAACTAATTGAAAGATGCAGCAACTGAGCTTTACGTCTATGACTCCTCTTTCAACGAGTCAACACTTAATAATAAACAAATTAAATATGCAGTTATCATTGGCAAATCAATATCGAAACTTAAACAAATAAGTTAGGAACGAGTCACGAGCAACGAGTAGCGACTCAATTTATAGTGTATATTTGTTGGCAATTATAAAACTATTAGCTGACGACTGCAAACTTATAAACGTTGAGAGGCTTAATGACAATACATATGTGAAGCTAAGCTGTGACCTTCGCTGACACCAACGGTCACACACAGCTCTCGTCGGATTTGTGGAGAGAACGAGAACGTATATGTATGTGTATGTGTGTATCACTTGGGTTAGGCCTATGACACTCGTAATCCTGTATGATAGTGTGAAGAACAAGGGACAACGAACCATGCACCATGCTTAACCCAACTTAGCCGCTGTAATCGCTTCAACAGCTTGCTGCGAGTATTAAAAAAGGACGACAGGCCAGTCAATCTGAAAAGCTCGAAAATTAATTGCCTAAACAACTCGTATATCGAGTCGAGTCGAGTCGTATCGAGTTGTGTTCTGTTCTGTTGAGTTGAGTTGAGTCGAGGAGAAGGGCGAGTAGTGGCGAGTAGAGAGATGTAGAGACGAGTGAGGACGAGTTGAGTCGAGTTGGGTCGTTCTCTTGCTCACAGCGGGTCGCCCAAACAAAGCCGCATAAGTAGTTGGCGTATAAATAGATTTGCATACTCATTCAGCTATACATATGTATGGGGTATAACCTGATGTAGGGTGAGGCTAAACGATAATGACGATGTTACACGACGATGATGATGATAATAATGATGATGATGATGATGATGATGATAATGATGACAGCACACTGTGGAGGCCAATGACTTTTAAGGATAATGACATCAAAATGCGCATAACAAATTCGTTTGAAATCCTTTTTGAAATCACTTTGCATAAACATACACGCACACACACATACCCGCACGCACACACACACACACACATACACACACACACACACAGCTGACAGGCATTGTTGTCAGCACCGTGAAGAAAACTTGGAGAAAACTCAAGACAAAACCTGAACTGCGACTGGCCACCCTCCCTACCTCCCCCTGCCCCCCTGGCATTACCCCATTCCCTGTGCCTGCCACCCCAGCTTCAGCCTCTCTCTTTATATACATACATATATTACTTCTTTTTTTTTTGTTTGTGTACATTATGCTACAAATACTTTTAACATGCCGTCGCCGACGACTGAGCCAATCGACACACACGAGGTTCAGGTATTTTCACAACAACATTCTAAAATATTGGCACAGAATTTGCAGCAGAATGTGTCGTTTGCCTTCAACTATACAAACTACCCTCGCACATGCCACAATCTTTGCGCAACTTTGCAACACTGTTAGTTGCTCTATTTTGACAAGAATCGAAACTATTTTTGTTGATTTATATAAAAACAGCTTGAAGAGCTGCATATTATTTCAACATTTTGTGCATACGCTTCTCAACACTAAGAAGTAGTATGTAAAACTGTGTTTTTACGAGCTAACCTGCTGCTTTACAGTGATCTCTAAACAATAGTTCGCTCCACAAATGTTAAATGAGCTACTTATTAATTTGTCATCTGTTTTTCTTGCGTTTCTCAACACTTAGCCTTGAACTTGCTATCCAGCAAAGTAGCATATGAAACAGCTTCACCGCGAGCTTGAAGCTGTTGATCTCTCCACAAAATGAGTCTGTTTTTGCTTTGTTTTTTATATCAATTCTGGAACTTTGCATTTCGACGTAACTCAACACTAAGGCAAAGTTTCATATTATGATTTCTTTGCAGATATTTCAAGCATAGATCAAACTGAGCTTTGAGCTGATTGATTGCCTCTTTCTCTAATATTAATTGTGCATTCACTTATGCTGACGTTTCTCAACACTGGCAGTTTCTAGCCGTTTTTTGTACTCAATCAATTGATCACGTTGAGTTCTCTTAAGCGATCCCCAAGCTACAATTAGGACCCTTAGCTTTACGCTTCCATTTCCTCTGTGGGTTGCATGCAAGGCCCACAAGTTGCAGTGTTATCGGGGCATCACATTTTGCGTGCCTTTGTCCGCGATTGTCGTTTTCCCGGGTTTTTCGCCACACAAAAGAAATATTTGCGGCACAGCTTGTAAGTCGAAAGTCGTGGCCGGAACTGTCACAGCCACAGCTGCAGACGTTGCGACTGACAAGCCAAAAAAAAAAAAAAATAAAGAGAAAAAAACAAACTAGATGAGAAGGCTGCAGTTGAGGGAGACCGACTATGAAGAGACCCTGTACTTCAAGCCAATATAGCATAAAATGGTTTCTTGTATAACTTACAAAGTTTATTATCCAATTTTGAGTGAATTTCTGATCTAAGATGTGTAAAGATATTTAAAGCTTAAGTCTTATCATATAAGGAAAATACTTAAGGGAAATTGATCTGTTAGTCTGTAGATTAAATATGCTTCTGTCTCTTTTTGTCTCTGAAGCACACTTTCCATTTTAAGAAACCGAATAGACCCTTTGTATTTCCGTAAGTACAGGTCATCTAAAAAGAGTGAAGCAGATGAAAAAGCAAAAGAAATATGTCGGATAACTCGCAAGCAAGTGGTGCAAGTGCTACGCATGTGGTTCAGCCTGAGTTGAGTTTTTGGGTTCGTTGCAATGCGGTTCACTTGGCTTGTTTTGCTTTCATTCGCATTCTCATACTCATTCACATTCACAGTTTCTATTTCAGTTGCTTGGTTTTGCTTTTTTTCCGTTTTAGTCAATAGCTCAATGTGTGGGTGAAGTTTGTGCCACATGTGGCAGCTTTAGCAGCAAGTCGCAGGGGCACAGTTGCTGTGTCTGTGTGTCTATGTCTGGGATTGTGGCGAGGCCTCGTCTGGACTCTTGCATTGCATTGCGAAACGCAAACTTTGGTTTAATCAACAACATTTGCTTCTATCGAAGTTTTTCTCTCGTTTCCTTAACCCCCCTGCGGGTATTTCAATTGCCATGTGCTATAGCTCTGTGGCGCCACATTGATGAAACTTGCCACACATGTTTGCTTCTGACTGCAGGCTGGCAGGCAGCATATATGTACATATAGTGTATGAATCTGATGGATTGCTGCACCATATCTTATAGCTGTTAATAAACGTTTAATTATTAACACATTATAATCCAATTCTTTTTTAAACTTTAAATATATGATATTTAATCTTTAAGCGTAGTTTGATTGATAGAAAAGATCGCCTGATTACAAAGTTGTTGTATAAATTCTTAACTTAACTCTTCAGATTCCTTTGATTTCCTAAGTTTAATGAGAATCAGACTCCTCTATCCTACAACTAACATAGTATTGATCGAATGAGTATAGAGTTTGTGCATGAACATTTATTTATTTTTAAGAAATATTTCATATTTATATTTATTTTCTTTGAATTATTATTATTTTTTATTTTTATATAAATTATATTTAATATATTTATATTTTTTATTATATTTATATTTACTTAAGCTCAGATTTTAATTTAAATCTAATTTTAACCTAAATTAATAATTTAAATATTATACATTTTTTTTATTTATAAATTAATTAATTCTTTATTATATTCTTTCAATTTAATTATTTATATTGGGTGATTAATTAAATAAATTGAATAAAAAATGAAACTCTGAAAATAAAAACTTGAAACTATTTGACAAACAAAAATTAAATAAGAATCAAAGACCTACTTGATCATAGAGCTATCCTAGGAATTATTTAAATTATTTTAGAGAAAAATAAATTTAAATTGGATATTTTTTTGAGCCTACTTAATTAATACCAATTATTATGATAATTTTGCTAGAATTGCTAATAATAAAATTAACAGATCAATGATTTCTTGCAACAATTTTAGTTTTAAATTTAGAAACATAAATTTATTCTAAATTTCAATGAAAATCGATTAATATTAACTTGCAAAATTAATTAATTTTAAATTTATATTTGTAGAGTTGAATTGAAACATTTTCTGAATTTATTTCTTTTTTTTTTATTTTAAATTTATAATATTTATATTTGTATGCGTAAGCTTGAGTTACTTTAATGCAATTTAAAATAATTATTGTGTAAAGTGCAGCAAGTTGACATTAGATAAATAAACCTTAGAAATAAGAAACATGCATTGAACTCATGTGGTTTTATGTTAAAGAAACTATAAATTTTGTTGTGAATCACATAAATTGAGCTTTGCTTTAGTTTACTGCAAAGGATATTTCAAAGTCGACACACAAAAGCAAAGCTGCAGTTTCTTTTACTGTTTTTACATGTTGCCCATTAATATGCTAGAGTATGTGTGTGTGTGTGTGTGTGTTGTTTATGCTTGTGGCAGTTGCATGCTTCAGTCGGCAGCATCGTTGATTGGCAGCTAGAAGACCAGGCCAAGGGGCATACTAATCAATGATTAGACTAGGCGAAGG
This sequence comes from Drosophila funebris, assembly GCA_018901825.1. Taxonomy (NCBI): domain Eukaryota; kingdom Metazoa; phylum Arthropoda; class Insecta; order Diptera; family Drosophilidae; genus Drosophila; species Drosophila funebris. The sequence continues at coordinate 1,191,674 of JAEIFK010000455.1, read as the reverse complement.
CGTTGCTGAAACAATAAAAACAATAACTACTAGAAGAACAAGAACAAGAAGTGGAGCAGCAACAGCTATTAAATGGAGCATGTGTGTGTGTGTGTGTGTGTGTGTGTGTGTGTGTGTGTGTGTGGGGTGCCCATTGTTGGCACATCAAGTTCCTCTATTATTTGTAGCATGTTATACATTTTGTTTACCAGCTTTGCCAGCTCGACAGCTTCAAGCTTCAAGTTTTTCTTCATACACATGCTAAATATTTATTTGCCAGCCAACCAAAGTGTTAATTATGTGGGCGTAACTGTGTGTGGGAGTGTAAATCTATGCGTGTGTGTGTGTGTGTATATTTAATCCGCTGAGCTCATCGCTTTCTCAAGGGACACTCTCCCCCCTCTCTCTCTCTCACTCTCTATCTTGCCACAAAGTAAGAGAGCAACAGCTGCGCTTTTGCTTTCTTTCTTTCTCATGTTGTAGTTGTTGTTGTTAGAAAGGAAATTCTCTTTTAAAATTCATCTACATTATATGACGCACTTTATTTCCCACTTGTTGCAATTTCCTTGTGCCACATGCCCCTTTGGGGAATAGATATATGTACATATATACATATATATAAATGTATATTGGATAAACATTTGCCACATGCGAGATTTCTGGTCATGTGATTGCCTATTTTCTATGCATTATTCAAAAGCAAACTCAACACAAGTCAACACAAACGCAATCCACAGTTTCTCCTACTCCGGGTCACGTCTGTAATCAATGGGCAATTAGAGAAGCTCATGAACACTCGATATGCAATTAATGTGGTATAAATTCGACGAATAATATTAATATATCTCATTAATCAAATCGCAAATAAGCAATGTGCTTGTATCAAATCTATTGAGATTTCTATTTGGGAGAGAGACCAAAAGAAAGACAGACAGAGCGAGAGAGAGAGAGAACGAGAGCGAGAGTGAGTTAGTTGGCATGTCCTAGACATCAAGTTGGAATTGAAATTGATTTAACATATCACATGCATGCCCCTTCAATCAATCATGACTATCAATCACTTAGGCCCAATGACTATTAAATATAATAAACCCAAATATCCAAAAACAAGCAGATGATGAGGTCAAACTACGATTGCTCGTTAACTTGCCCACAGATTAGTCAAAAAGTTTGCTCAACTTTCGATTACTTAAGCTGCAAGCAGTTTAGAGTACAAGTCAAGGACTGCCAATGTTTTAAATGAATGATGAGAATGATTGAAGAATCTTTAGCACATCAATCAGAAAATTTGTCAAAAATTTAAAAAATTTGAGTTATGTATTGTTACGTTTAGTTTTAAATATAAGAAAATAGAGTTTGAAGAACCTTTTTATATTATATAGTAAATCAATCAATTATATTTTCTACAATTCTTCAGTAAATCAATCAATCATGCAATCAATCATTCTCAGGCGAAGAGCTTAGCAATCTTGAAGGAATCAATTTTAAAGTTTAATGTAAAAACGGAAACTTAATAGTTATTAGAGCAAGAGAATATAGATATTCTTCAATATACTTATGAAATTTTCAATTCCTTAGTAAATCAATCAATCATGCAATCAATTATTCTTTAAATAATTAATTTAAAAGGAATTTTAATAGTTCTAAAATTAAGAAAGTTGATATTGTTGAATCTTGTTTTATATTGTTTTCAATTCTGCAGCAAATCCATCAATCAATCAATCAATCATTCTCAGGCGAATATACGAAAATTCTCAATTCAAGAACTTGAAGATGCCGATTGTTCAATTCATTTCGATGACGTCATTCAATTCTTCTTCTGTACATCATTCAATCATTTCTCTTCCTTTTTTATTCTCCCTCTCTCTTTCTTTCTGGTTTCCATTTCTAATGCCATCGATTTGATTGCCTGTGGATAGCTCAATCTAGTTGTGTGACAAGGTTATCTATTCTTTAATATACTACGAGCAACTCATATTCACTCATATTCACTCACTCACTCACCCACATAGTTATTCATTCATTCATTCATTCATTCATATGTTGCCTGGCCGTCGCCTCGTCTCGCCTCACGGTTGGCAATATGTAATTTATAGCCGGCAATTTTCACAGAAAATTAAAATTTCCCTTTCCTTTTTGTTTTTTTTTTTTTTTTGTTCAAAGCACGTTTTGAATTCGGCGACCGTAAATAACGTGTCGAGAAGGCTTTTTAATAGTTGTTTTTTTCTTTCTTCTTTTTTTTGCCTCCCATTTCCTCGAGTTTTTCCTTGTTGTGTTTTGTATTTTGATTTTTTTTTCTTTTTTTTGTTTTCCTTTTTTGGCTTTTATTAATTTAGCATTTTTTATTGCATAATTGGCAGTTGTTGGTCGCCTAGTCGTGTCAAAGGTTAAAACAAGCAACGTACTTGATTGCACCAACGTAACACGTTACACGATATGTGTATAACCATAGATACAGATATAAATAGGGCTATAGATACTAAAAGCTATGGGGAGAAAGGTATGGAATGTGCAAAGGGAAGCATAGATGTATGCATAAATAACATATAGAGTTCATTATAATATAGAAAGGATACAGATACAACTAAAAAGAGAAATGAAAGTAAAAGTACATTTTTAGTTATAGATATAGGTAGAGAAACAGATGCAGCTATAAGGAGTGATTGAGATACAATAATAAATACAGAAAGGAAACAACACATAGCCATCAGAAGAGAAAGTCAGAGGGGAATCGAAAGCGAGAGGGATACATTTATAGATGTAGCTAGAGAGGGATATACAGATACAATTATGAAGAAAAGCTTAAATTCAGATACTACAGCACAAATTATTGAGTATTGATAATAAAATAAATTAAAAAAATAAATAAGTAATAAACACAATTATATAAAATACACTAAATAAATATATAATATAATAAATTAATAAATAATATATAATAGAATAAATAAATTAATAATATGCTCAAATTATTGAGTATTGTTAATAAAATAAATAAATAATTAATAAACTCAAAAATATAAGTTATAATAAAAATAATAAACACAATTATATATAATACACTAAATAAATATATAATATAATAAATTAATAATTAATGTACTCAATAATATATAATAGAATAAATAAATTAATAATAAGCTCAAATTATTGAGTATAAATAAATAAATAATAAACACAGTAATATAAATTATAAAAATTAAAAAAAAAAAAATTATAAAAATAAACTCAATAATATATAATTTAATTAATCAATAAATAATATGTTTATAAAACGAAATAAATTTAATCATATACAACATTTCTTTCAGAAAAACATAAATATATGCATAGCTTGCAATAAAGAATTGGATACACATATTAGTAAAGGGAGTTTCAAATGAAAATATACATTCTTAATTGCAGCTTTCAATACACGTTTAGATGTACAAATAGTTATTGATAGAGCTATAGTTATAACTGTAGCTGTGGCCATGCATATAGTATAGAGATATACTATAACTGATAGATAGATAGATATACTATAACAGACAGAGCTACAGCCACACGTATGTGGCATGGTGAAACCTGAAACTATGGATGGGTGGGTGCTCTCAGTGTCATGTGGACAAACTGATGTACAACGTGCGACATGACGCTACATGAATTGCAATCAAAGTATGAACTGAAAAGCCGAGAAAAGTGTGGGGAAAAAAACAAGCAGGAAAACGTAACACTCAGATGCAACGAAGCAAATATACCCTATTGTAATGCATTAGAAAAGCTTGAAGCTGACAGTCACCAGTCAGCTATATTCAGTCACCAGTTAGTAAACAGAATTTTTGTAAATAACTGAGAAATTCTAGAATATTTAAAGTTTTTCAACAAAAAGTTGACTTGTGCATTAAGAATGCATTGAATTGAACATCATTGTGATGTTCTGCATGTAACGATAAATATCGATAACAGATAAATCAGACAAAAAAAAGCTTTTATCTAAACGAAATTGTTGAGGCTCATTTAAAGTTAAGAATTGAAATCACTTTTCTAACGTCGAGCGACCTTTGCAAGAGTATAACCACCTAAAGGCCGTTAGCTCGAGGGCTGGGCTTTTGTGGGCGTGTTAAGCTTGCAGCCCCTTGATATTCAGGCAAGTGTTTGTGTGTGTGTGTGTGTGTGTGTGTGTATGTGTGTGGACATGGCGTGACGATGCCGCGTGAACCTTTTGAACCCTGCGATACGGATTACGGTTACGGTATGTCCGTCATAGATGACCTACATACATACACACACACACACACACACACACACACACACACATACATAGCTCATCTGAGGGAGTGAACAAGTGTGTAGTGTGCTGTCCGCTGGCTGCTTGTCTTTTGATTAAAAAGCCAATAAAAATGAAAATGAAAACGAAATGCTATAAAAATATGTACAAGTATTACATGCTTGCCAGCGCATAGATTAAATTATTTTCCAATTTAGCATTCGATTTTTATTTAGTTCTTTTTTTTTTCTTATTCTACTTCATGTATCCCCTTTCTACTTTTATACCCAGCAACGCAGGAAATGCCTGACAATGAGCATAAGAAACTTGTGCAATTTTAATAAGATTGATATGACACATGTAGTGCTTGGACATATAATGAGCTAAACTTGAGAAAATCAAAGATTTATAGATTGATTTTGCAGATATTTATGTATTAAAAAGTTAGTTAAATGAACTGAAAATTTCATGAGAATCGCTTAATGAATAAAGAAAATAAATACGAATAAATATTTGAATAACATTTTTATGATATTTGTATTCGTATTTAATTGACTTTGAGTTCGAAACACCTCCTTCGAATCTATGAACAGGGTATCTGCTAGGCTGATTGTCGAAACTAGGCCATGTTTCTACTGTACTTACAATTACCGCACCAATTTATGATATTTTTTTTTTTTGTTTGTAGTTGTATTGCCTTTGGCTTGTCTATGAGTTTAATATTTAACAATCAATTTTATTCATACGATTTTTTTTAAACAATTGTTTCCCTTTTTTTTCTCTCTTTCATTGCAGGTACGAGTTTTGAAGTTGTATTTTGACATGTGCTATGCGTCGTCGACTCGAGAGACTTGAAACACTTTGTGCCTGCTCGTGTAATCATAGACTCTGTGATGACTATGTATTCATAATCATCAATGTGCTTGTCAATGCATTTCATTTGATTATTAGCGTCTGTCAGTCAGTCAGAGTCTGATTCACTGTAGTGTGTTGTGGGGTTGTGTCTGTTGTGTGGCTGACCTTCAGCTTTGGCGGCTTCGATTGACGGGTTAGCGATATGAAAATTGTCGAGAAATATTCAACATTTCAAACGACTGAAGAGAAAAGAGGTGTAGTAGAATATTAAATACTCTTTCTCATATAGAAATGTTATTTAATTGTTTATTATTATTATAAGTTATTCAATTATCAATTTATTTCATTTATTTTTTTAAAGCAAAAATTGATATTTTGATTTGTTGTTATTTAGATGTATTTTAGCCCAAGTTTCATGAACATAAATCCACTTAGAGCTGAGTTCACATAGATTGTTAGAAGAAGAAACTATATATTATAATGAAGCCTCAACTCTGGGAAATCATTGTATCGAGTGTCTATAACAAAGCATAATGGAGTGCTGAGTTCACATAGACTGTTAGGCGAGAAATCTTTATACAATATGTTCAGTTTTAGAAAATATAAAAGCTGTAGCTAAAGGATGTAACTGCGTCGAGTTTCAGTCACATAACTCCATGGAGAGCTGAGTTCAAATAGACTGTTAGAAGAAGAAACTAAGTATGATTTGCTTTGTTCTATATTATAATGAAGCATTAACTCTAGGAATTAACTGTGTCGAGTTTCAGTCACATAACTCCATGGGGAGCTGAGTTCACATAGACTGTTAGAGGAGGAAACTATTTATGATATGTTTAGTTGCATATCATATAAACTTCTAGAGAAGGAATAAAAAACTTTAACTGCAGAAATTATCTGAAGCATGTCACATATTCCGTGAGTAAATTAGACTACCCGCTTGAAGAGTATATAATGAAATGAAAATCATATTTGAATGTCTGTTGAACTGGGGACTTTACAGCTGCATGCACTTGATGCATGCTCCAAACATGAGCTTCGATTGACAGTTGAATGTTTTTTCAAATGAATTGAGGTTATCGGATCTAACAGATTAATATGAATATGTGTTTGTATATGTATATATACATATGTTTGTATATATGTATGTACATATTAGTTGTAGTTGTTTGCAGTCTTAGCATAGTGCTCACATTTTTAGAACGAACTAATATTGGAATCATTACCATTACTGCTGCTGCTATTACGATTACCATTCAGAATCCCGTTTCGCTTGGCATTATGCAAACCCCCTTCGACCTCCCCTACCCTAACCTATCCATTTAATGGCCAGTAAATTATACATAATAGCCCCAAACTACAAGCCATTTAGACTGAAACTGCCAATGGTTTATGTCGTCGTTTTTTCCCCCGTTCGCCTTCGCCTTCTCAGCACCGCAAACATCACAACGCATAACCAAAGCGAAATTAGTTAGGGACAAACAATCAATTGGCACCGCTCGGTGCACGCATGCGTGGCGCCTCCCCAAATGATGTTTGCGGTTGGGTCTGTGCTGGGATCACTGTTGAACGTTGAATGTTGAATGTTGATGCGTTGCATGTCTAGCATTCTCAATGAACTTGCATTGTACGCTTCAAGAACCAAATTTATATACCAATTAGATATATAAAAAGTAAAGGGAGAGAGAACAACTAAATATTACATTAATGTCCCATGAGTTTCAACTAGCATTTGCCACGTAAATATTTCTTGTTGTTCTCTTATTTATACATATACCAGTAATTTTCCTGGAAGTATTTGTCTCTTATCTAAAGCACTTTTTAACTACAATTTTTGCTAATATCATATTTCAATTTATATAAGTTCTGTCAGCAGTTGCATTTCAAACAGATTTTCCTAGAAATTAATAGATATTCCAGTCATTGCTGCTGAAATGTTATAAAGCAAATTATAAAAGATTTGTAAACAACAAATTGATTTTCTACGAATCTTTTCTTTTACATGATAAACATGCCAGAATTGTTGAACAAATTGATATGCAAAATCTGAGATTGTTTACTGCGATATAATTTTATTATTAGAATATTATAATTATTATTATTAATTTGTACTGTGATATTATTAGATATTGTTTTAATCATGCATCAGCTTATTCCCTGTATGATATGCTTTTATTTTAATAACAGCTTTGTAAGAAGGAGCAACTGCTTAACCACAGCTTTGCATTCATCAGCTTAGTTTTTTTTTGACTATACAATTTTTTAAAGAAATCTATAGACAAAGCCTGTCAGTCAAGCATATCAATCTAACCATAGTTATGATAATTTATTTCTGCCTTATGTATTATATTTTTGCAGAGTCTATGATAATTTTGTCTAGAAATATGTAACGCCTTAAAATTGGCACTTAAGTATATTATATATATGTAGATTACAACGCAGGCATAGACCTACTACAAAAAGTCTATAAATTGTATATATTTAGCATTATTATCAATTATCTCTCACTATGTGTTTACACAAAAGTTGTTGCCACTCGCTAAAAATGTAACAAGAAATATGTTCTTTAACTTCTTAAACATTTCTTTAACCTTTGGTATATTTAGTATATCAAAATAAAAAAAAATATATATATATAAAAAAAGAAATAACAACATACGACGTAATGACATTCATTTGTATTTGAAGTGTGTGTGAACGAATGTGTGAACGATTTGGTTAGGTTTGTTGTCATTATTGCTGTGCGAGTCTCGTAGTTAACTGTTAATAGTCCCATTGCAAGCAATTAAGTTCATTAGCGCGACGAATGGATGCGATAGCTAAAGAGAATGAAAGATATAGATATAGAAATAGAAATAGAAATAGTTATAGAAATGGGTTCGAGGTTTGGGTTACAATGAGTTATATGGGATTGGGGTAGCAGTTGAGGTTGGGTAAATGGTTAACAGCGTCAGCCAAGCACGCATTGATCATAATCAACCCAACAACAACAACAGCAACAACACACTAGAGAGTGTCAGTCAGAGAGATAGAGAGAGAGGGTGAGAGCGAGAGAGATAGTAAGAGGGAGAGATGGCCCAACGACTTTCATAACAAATCAATTTTCATTTCGCTGTTGCGTTGCGTGTTTTGCCTTGTTTTTCTATGTGCGTTCCCAGTGGACGCAGTCATTGCATCCAGACCCCATTTACCACTCTCCCTCAGCACCACGCCCCTGGCTTAATGTCATTGCTTTTATACCCATTAAAGCCCAATGCCTTTGGTATGGGGTATCATAAGTTTAATCAAATGCTAAACACTTTTTGTGAACCCATAAAGTAAACGTACTCTTTTATTATGTTTACAGTCTCCATTTCAGCTTATTTTCGATGACAATCTAAAGTTCTTTGTCCTCCATAAAGCTTTAGCATTACAAGTTGTTGTCATGATAGTTTATATATTGATCTCTTATTTTGTTTTCTATATATTCTGAATATTTTATATGATGCGATTAAGCAATGCAAAAGTTACGCCGGAAAGACGTTTGCTACTGAAGAGCTACTGATAGCTATAGTTCTGGGGCATCATTAAGTATACTTTTTTGTCTAGATTGTCTCTAATTACAGGGTATTTTTAATACTTTTTTTCTTAGTTAAATCAGAATTTATAATGAAGTTGATTTTTCATGCACTAATTTATTTGTATTTTATTTTTTCTCAATAACATTTTGTTGGGTATAGATGTCGTCTGGATAGTCTGCATACATATTTGAAAACTTCTTTATGAACTATTCTGAATATTTCAGCATAATCTAGGAAAAAATATCAAAGCTATTCAAGATTACAGAGAGATCAATATATCTTATATTACTATGTAAAAGCAGATTTTAGTCAAGTTTTCAGTTCTTATTTCCAAGCAAAGTTGCGTTTAATTAAGTCTGTTTTTCATCCACAAAATCTTAAGTTACTTATTCTCAATAAAATTTGGTTGGGTATAGATATAGTGTGGATAGTTTGCATACATATTTGAAAACTTCTTTATGAACTATTCTGAATATTTCATAACAATCCATCAATAATTATCAAAGAAATGCTCAAGCAAAAGTAATGATAACAAGAACTCTATAATAAATCGCTTTACAGGGTATGTAAAAGTCAAATTTTGTTGCATCTAGTTAACAGTTGTTGTCCCTTAGCGCTGTTGTCTAACCAAATGTGTAATTCAAAGCAAATGCCTTGTAAATGCAACGTCTGTTTTTCATTCCCTTCCACCCTCCCCTTCTGTTGGGGAGTTGATGCTTTCCGCTTGCTGTGCGGGGCATAGACGAGTCTCGTTGTTGTTGTCACGTTTGTTGTTGTTGCTGTGGCGCAACATGCAGTACATATGTTTGTTGTTTTATCTGCTCCACTTAGAAGCCAAATGTGTCGCAGCATGACGTTTGATGTGTGTCATTAACAACAACAAAAACGTCAGACAACCAGAAACAACAACAAGACGAAATAGATCTATTGGGAACATTATCAATACCATAAAGTTTGAATCAGACTCGAGGCTCGTTGAAAGTTCGTTGTGGTCAATTGTTGTGGCAATTGATATGCTCCATACCGTCAATGTTTGGCAATCGAATAATTCATGAATCATTCAATTAGAACATCTCAGCACAACACAGCAGCTGATTACTAATTCAACAGAATCATATACCATAAAACCATAGATAAGCTAAATTCAATTTCAATTAAATTTTCAGCTACATAACAAGACAAAATCAACTGCAACAGCAACTAGCTGAGAATATAAAGTTAAATAAAGTTAACAAAGTGAGAAACTGTTTAGCTGTTTGTTTAGTTCTCGAATTTAAACAATTAATCATTTCATATAAATATAATATTCTTTGTTTTCACTGGTGACTGATGACACAGTAGTTGCGTTCTAAACAAGATTATTTGTGCAGACTGGTGACTGGTGACTGGTGACCATCTTACAATCAAAACAGTTAAATGAAGACGGCTTAAATGATTCTAAGCCACAACCTTTGGTGTGACTGGTGATTTGTATACAGTGACTGGTGACTATTGACTGGTGACTGGTGACCATCTTACAATCAAAACAGTTAGATGAAGACATCTGTAATGCTTACATTCAAAACAAGATTCTTTGTCCAGACTGGTGACTGGTGACTGGTGACTGCAGACTATCGTACAATCCAAATGGTTAGATGAAGGTGACTGAAATTATCACCCAAACGAATACAAATTCTTTGGCCGGACTAGTGACTGTTGATTTGTATTTAGTGAATGGTGACTGATGAGCTGTGATTGGTGACTGATGATCGGTGACTGATGATTCAATTCAATTCAACAACTATATTTCTTGGGAATTTATATATAGTAGAAGTTGCACTTCCTGTAAGAAGCAAATTCACTTTCACTTTCTTTATTAACAATAATAATAATAATATAAGACAAATAATTCAATTGAAATTAATTTCAAGTTGATGTGAACACAAAATGAACTATAGAACTCGCAGTAACATTAGTCTGAATGCTGTTAAATGTTGTTAACAGCGTGACAGCGCGAATGTTAAGCTATTAACTTATTTTCTTGCGCTTGGCATTCCTAAAGTGTTAACTAATAGCATTAAGTGGTAGGAAAAGTGAAAAAGCTTTTCAAGGCGGACATTTTTGTCGATATGCACTCGAAGCCAAGTGAAGGATGACTATAAGTCATTTTTCAAAGTCTTTCACTCTTTGTGGCTCACTCTCTCTCTCTCTCTCTCTGTTGCTCTCTGCCTCTGCTCTGGCACTCTCCCTCTCCTCTCGCCTCGCTGTGTGTGGTGCTTGAATGATAACTTCATTTTATTCACTTCGTTTGCAGCTTTCTAGCTGCGTGCGTTCATTCTGCAAGTCAGTTCCATTTAATCATCATAGTCATGAGCAACAACATTATCATCATTAATAGCATTATCATTATGAACATCATTATCCGGCTGGCAAATTTTCAATGCTCCTTCAGGCCAATCATCTTTCAAAATTAGTCTGCTCAGCAAACTTGGCTTATTGGCAAGGGACAAGCGACAGCAATAACAACAGGCAACTCTATGACAACGACAAATTCTTATTGTTGTTGTTGTTGTTGTTGTTGCCTTGAAAATGGTCTAAAAACTCCAACCATCATTAGGTTTCAGCCAAGTCGCACATTTCATTTTGTGCTGCAAGTATTTATCATTTTTTAATGGCAACACCTTGAGCACAAGTTACTACAGAATGGCAGAGTGCTAGCGGGAGGGATGGGGGCGTACTGCCACGCCCACAACATTATGAGAAAGGCACATTATTAGAAAAGATGTAGAGATGAAGACGATGACGAAACTGTGGCAAAAGAAGTACAGCTCGTAACTCAACCAAGCAGAAAATACTTTCGCTTGCTTTCAACTTCCTACTTCACCAGCTCTCCCTCTCCCTCTCTCTCTCTCTCTCTGCCTCTCTTTCTCTCCCTCTCTTTCTCTCTCTACGCATTCTACAGTCTTGTAGCGCTTTTACAACATTCCAGCTGCTGTGTAACATCAACAGCTATTAACACACAGTCCTTACGCTCCTTGCAGTCCATACAATTCGACAAAGATGAAAATGTTGATGAAGAAGAAGCAGTAGAAGAAGAAGTAGTAGAAGAAGCAGCAGCAGCAATAGCAGTACGTTACAGCAGCACGTTACAGAGTTTGCCATCCTCGAAAAATCCCATTCTAAATTCAGCTGCTGCTGAGCCATTACATGGCCACAGTTTGCTGTCATAACTTATTTATTAGACTTCAAATGTCAAATTTTGTTAAAAAGCAACTTAACAGAGACCATAGACAAGTCGATTCCCCACACCCTCACTCGCCACTGTACCCGCTATTTCCTATCCCCCCCCCCGACACCTTCCCACCATCAGCATGTAGTTTCCCCAGCAAATTGGCTGCCATTTGGTGTCGCACTGTTTTCTTTTTTTTTTTTCTCTTTTGGCTTTTGCCAGATGCGAGAACTTTGCGCCTTCGCTACTTTTATTATTTAATGTAATTTCATTTAATGTAATTACATTAAAATGCGTCGAAGTTGAGGCGTCTCAACAGAAGCCAATGGGAAGTGTGTCTTGACTTGGCACGTGCCTAGAGCAACAACAAATGTGAACGAAGCATAGTGCACTTCATAGTTAGCGAGTGCTCGAATTAATGTCACCTTATTTATTATAATTTATTTAGCATCACTTTACCATATTTAATAATAACTTGAGCTTTAATAAATGAACAGACTTTAACAAAAGTTTTGTAAGCCACTCAAGTTGAAGCTATTATACCCTGTACAGTGCTTTATTAACTTACTGCGAAAATTATGTACAAGTCAGAAGAAGGCGTGGCAAAATCAATAAAGTATATAAATATATATATGTATTTTGTCTGTGTGACTGTCTGTTCAGTTCAGAACTAAAGACACCAAATTTGATATGATGCATTTTGATTACCTCGTCCCCAGTAAATCTTAAATACTATATGCACGCTAATTATAGATAGTATTGCTAAACGTACTCACTCCTTATGTTTAAAGAAAACTCTTTTGCAACACATGTGAAAGTTTCATAATGATCGGTCCAGAAATAAGAAAGTTATTCAAAAAAGAATGAAAAAAGAACAGAACATTATGAAATGTATCGCTTGGCATAAATATGTGTACACACATACATATTGGGATGCATGCAGCTTAGTAATATAATTATTAAATTATTCATTTTGTTAAAAACTCCTGTACAGGGTATTCTACATTCGCATGAGCCTGACTGATGCGCTTGTTTGTTCATAGAACACTTATATTTCTTTACATTTGAAGAGTCGTAATCCCTTTAGCTTATTTGTGGAAGACAATTAAGGCAACTTTTCTAATATATAAATATTATATTTGTTTTATAAGAGCTTTTGTGCCTATATTTAATATTTTAAAAATTTCATTACCTTTTTTATAGATTATAAATAATTTTAATCAAAAAATTAAACAACAAGATTTTTTTTAGATATATTTTTTTTTATTTATATTTAGTATTTTTTTCATTTGAAATCTCATTTGTAAAATGTGAAATTAAAGTCTTTTTTTGTATTTTTAGTTTGTTTTTATTTTCTTTTTTTCTTCTTTTCGCTTTAGTGCTGTACACATACTTATATACAGCACTGTGTGAATATTTGATTGACAGCACACTCTTAGCAGTTCATTCTTTAAATTTGCTTTTCGTTTTTGGTTTTTAATTTTATTGGTTCTTTTTTTTTGTTGTGTGTTTTGTTGCCGTTCACTTTTTATTTTTTTTTTTGCAAAAAGTTGTTGCACGCAGTTGTTGTTAGTGTTGTTTTATTTATTGTTGTTGCTGTTGTTGTTGTTGTGCTGTTGAATTTTTATGTGCCGCATGCGTGCGTGAGGCACAGCCCCAAATCGCATACAGAGCACCTTAACCTACCCTCTGTTATCCCTGGTCAACCTCTCTTCACCCCAACACCCCCTGTCCCGCTGCCACGCTGCCCCCCTGCCACGCTGGGCCCTGTGCGGTAGTTAAAAATGCAAAACTAATTAGTTGGCGGGGACCAGTTCGCGGTCTAAAGTGGGGGAGAAGCATTCATAGGAGTCGACAGTGATGCCTGCACTGGACACGATACGCTCCCGCAGGCTCTGTTGTTGGCCTTGATGTTGGTTTTCTTTTTCATTATTTCTGCCCGAGTTTCTGAATTTGATATCGCTTATTCTTCTTCTTCTCCCTTCTCAGCGCTTCTTCTTCTCTCTCCTCATTTTATGTTCGGTAAAGTTTCTATTGTTATTATTCTTGTACAAATTACTTCAACTAAATAATTATAAAAAATAAAAATAAATTTAATTGAAATTCACAAATCAAGCGAAAACTTGATGTTAACTTTAGCAAAACTCAGTTCATTTATTAAGCATTAATTTTAGCACTTAAAGTGGCGTTTTTGGCATTCAAAAACTTCGGAATGCCCAGCAACTCTCGTTGAAAATATCTTTGGTGAAAAGTCGTAAACGAAGTAAACGTATAAAATAAATATAAAATACTCCATTAAAATACTCCTTTGAAGTGGCACTTGTATTATCTGTTTGTACAGAAGATTCAAATTAAATTTGCCAAGTTAGTTTAGAACTTCTTTAAGCGTATATTAAGTTTATGTTTAAGACAGATAAATATAAATATAAATAAATTCCAGCAAATGTAAATAGAAAATATTAATATGTAATATTTGAAATCCTTCGAAGTTCTAATGAAAGTTTCTATACTCCGGGTGTAAAGAGATGGAACTATAATATATATCTTTAAGAAATTCGATGAGTAAATTCAAAACTTTATTAACTAAGTCAATACAAAATATAAAATATATTCTAGATAGATTTCCGCTCTTTAGTGAAGTGAAAATCATTGTCAAGTTTTAGAAATATATAACAAAAAGCCACCTTTGAAGCTCATCATCTTTGACTTCTTTTAACGGAGTCAATACTAAAGATAAGTTTTAAAACTATTTTTAACTTTCTAGTCAAATCAAGTCCAACAAGATACTTAGGAAAATCATACGAAAATTTGAAGAAATAGTATACTAAGAATCTATCTTAATCCTAACAAAGTATTGATGAGAGTTGTAGCAGCTGTTTGAAGGGAGAAAGATGGAGAGAGAGAGAGAGAGAGAGAGACAACAATGATTAGTTTTACAAAGATTTCCCCATTAATAGTCAAGTCAAAATTATACAAAAATTTGAAAAGAATATATAGAAATGAGCTGCTAAAATCCATCAAAGTTGAATCGTTCATTTATAAGTAAAGAGACAAAGCTAAACTAATACAACTAGAACTTAAGCAACAAATTTCACAAGTAAATTCACAAGTAACGCAACTAAATACTAAAATAGTACTAAAGACATTTCCTAAATGAATTATCACTCTGCTAGTCAAGACTCCACCATAAAAACTCTTATGCTTTTCTACATTGAATATTTTTTATAGACAAATTTTTATTTTTTTTGAATTTGTATTTTGTCAAAATTTGTAGTAATATTTCGCTTATTTACCACAAGTTTTGAAACTCTTTTTTATGGACAATATAAAGAATTTTATGGCTCTTGTCCCATGTTGGTTAACTCTTTGCGTTCCACGAAAACACATTCACGATGAAAGAGCGAACTCAAAAATATGGCCAATAAAAAAGTAATTCACAAATAACAAAAAAAAAAAAAAAGGAAAAAAACTTTATTTTTTTATGATTTGCTTGGTCGACGCCCATGAAAGATGGCGACGATGGCGACGAGGATGACGACGACGCAGACTATTTAAATCAACACAAATTAGACAATTTGATGAGCTGACGACTAGCGAGTGTTGCCCTGTTCCCACTTGGGGGGTCCATTCCATTCATAAAAACGCGCGTATAAACAACAACAAAAGAGAGAAGAAAACAATTAACGGCAAATTATTTAATTTGTTTACTGCGAACAAAAAAAAAAAAAAATAAAAATAAAATAAAAGGAATAAAGAAGACAAAACTGAACGAAGCAAATAAAATTAAATTTTTTATGACTACGCATATATTTCTATTGTCTGTGCTCATCTTTATGTCGCTGCGCATATGTCTCTCTCTGTCTCTCAATCGCTCTCTCCCTCCCGCCCTCTCTCTCTCTTTCTCTTTCTCTCTCGCTTTCCCTTCCTTCCTCTTTCTTTCAATCTCTCTCTTCTCGTATCTCTGCTCTAAGCTTTATAGTC
Source organism: Drosophila funebris (assembly GCA_018901825.1). Classification (NCBI taxonomy): domain Eukaryota; kingdom Metazoa; phylum Arthropoda; class Insecta; order Diptera; family Drosophilidae; genus Drosophila; species Drosophila funebris. The sequence goes on along the minus strand of JAEIFK010000455.1, from coordinate 1,175,845 downwards.
CTGTTCACTGTTTCTTCACATTACATGTATTGTTGTTTCCTTTCCCCCAACCCAAATTTATCCCCCCCCCCGCCTCCCTTCCACCGCACTCACCCTCCATGACGAACCATTCTTTGCTTTTCTTTTGCACTCACATTGAACTTTTGTTGTTGTATTTGCTTTGTACACTTTTGGTTTCATTTGTTTATTTTGTTCACGCATTGCTTGCACACCTCCCCTTACCCTCTGCGCCCTTCAGTGTATTCCCCGCTTATTTGGACAGTTTCAAGTTTCCAATGCTCGCTACCTCCAACCCGCACCTCGCACCTCGCACCTCGCACCTCGCTCCTTCCCCCCTACCCGACACATCATTTTGATGCGCTTGAACGCGTCTTTGTCGTGAATTTTATTTATCTTTATTTAATTTTTAAGCAACTTTGACAGATTTATGCGTTATTGTGGCGTAAATTATTGCATACTTTTCTTGCTGGAATAATGCTGTGCGAGTGCAGAGGCCACAACTTGAAATTAGCCAACAAAACAATTTTTTTTTTTTTTTTTTTTTTTTTTTTTTTTTTTTTTTGATAATGTGCTCCCTTCTCCTTCCTGCCCAAATAAAAGTTTCACTGTACAGTCAGCCTTTGTAAATCGTTCGCCTTATAAATATATGGCAGCAATTTGATGCCTTAATGTCGGGTTGTGTGGGCTTTACTCTCTTTTGCTTTCTAGCCGCAGCACCACAGGCAATCTAATTTAATAAGTTAAACAGCCACGAATGCCCAGACCCATGCCTGGAAATTGGAAGCTGAGCATGGTGATGGAGGGGGAGCTGGAGGTGGAGCTGAAGCTGGAGTGGGTGTGGGTGTGGGTGTGGGTGTTGGAGACGAAGCTGGTGCCCAGAGTCGATGGTCAGGTTATTGTTAGTGCCACAATAAACGTAAAATTTACTAGCTCTATGGCTGTCTTGCTCTTATACTCTACTCTTTTTCTTTGCTTTTCTTTTCTTTCTCACTTACGTTTAACTAATGCATAAAAGCAGGCAGCGGGTGGGCGTGTCAGGGCGGCAAAATAACTGCAGCTGCTGTGAAGGCTTTTGTAAAACGAACTCTGCATCCATAGCATAGTATGCGAGTGTGTGTGTGTGTGTGTGTGTAGAACGATAGCAATGGGCGTGACCATATCTATGTGGGTTACACACAAACATTTTACGATGTTAACGGCATAAACTGCAATGTCCGCCAAGTTGGGACACACATTTCTTTAGCTTCCATAAAATGTTTAAAACAGCCACAACTAGACAGAGAGGCAAACAGTGAGATAGTGAGAGACAGAGAGGGAGAACTATAGAGATTGTAAGCAATACCATGCCATCAGCATTGAAAACTGAATCAATATATTGACAGCAGCAAAAGGTCAGGTAAAAACCCAACCTCTGCCTCAACTTAAGCTCAAGTCAAGCGCTATACAAGTCATAGCTGGTATAAGGGGGAAACCACATGCCAAAATATACAACATAATGGTTTTACAAAAAGCGGGCGGGGTACAAAAGCCTAAATCAATCAAAGTAGAGCATGATTTACTTAATCACAGCCCCACATTGGCCGCTATACAAAGTTTTGGGCAAGTGAATTTGTTACTGTACTATGCAAGCAGTTGAAAAAGAACTTTAAAGAACATTGAAAAAGCTTTAAGTTGTGTTTAAAGTGTGACAGTGTTTTGGTAATATTGTGAGAATTTGGGCCATCGCTGTACCACGTTGGGCGCCAGTATTATCTAAGAGTAATTAGCAGTAAATTTTTTACAGATATTTGTATGCATAAGAATTATGAACGTTAAATGTTTGTGGATTATTGTATTTTATGATTAATTTTAAATTTTAATCATCAAAGTTAAAGTTGCTGAATCCCCAAACTACGTTGAGCGCCATAGAGTGCATATATGCAGTTAAATTGCTAAAGAGAGCTATAAATTCATAAGAAATTCGGAGCATTACTCAACAAATAACTAATACTATGTAAATCATCAGCAATTGTTACAAATATGCTGAACTTCAAGTATCGGAGTGCCACCTTGGGCGCCTTATACTGTTACGCCGTCTTTGTTATAGCTAAATAGGCCGTTTAATTATAAATAAATTAAATTATCAACGAAATATAACTAGAGCTTGTCTAAGCCATTGCAAAATTAGCATTTGCGTGTAAGAATTTTGGATTTGTTGAATCCGCGGAAGCAAGCAAGCAAGCAGGAAAGAAGAAGCATGCACATTTCAATTTCCTTGTGCTTTGTCGTGAGTGTAATCGCATCACGTGCTCATCTCGAACGCAATGCTCGCATTGCTTCAGTTGCTTCAATTGCTTCAGATGATTCTGGCAAACAAACAAAATGCATGGAAACGTGTATAAAAACTAATGTCTCTGCCCACACACACACACACACAACTGACAGTTGTGCTGTGCTAGTCAAAGCACTAAATGCATATAGAACTATTATAAGCATACACACACACACACACACACACACACACACACACATGTATCGATGTGTCTCAGAAGAAATGACAAGACAACAAAAACAACGTTGCTTAGGTTGCTTCTTCTAGACCAACTGTCTAACTCTTTGCTCCACTCACTCCGCTCTTCCTCTCGCGCTGCTTCACCTTTTGGGGCCGCCTCACATCACTCCTGAGATGCTGCAGGAAGCAAGCGTTGCAAATGGCAAAGCCAAAGGAAATGAAATATGCGCATAAATTTCATATCGTTTTTATGATTTTCTCTTTCGTCTTTTGCCTTGTAGTTTTTTATTTTTTATTTGTTGTTGTTGTGCTTTTTTAGCATTTATATATATACATATATATATTTTTGTCTTGTTGCTTTTACACTTTTATTGGTTTCCCAATGGGTTTTGGCGTTTTTCTTGCGTTTACCGCCACACACACACACACACACATCTTGGGGAATTGGGTATAGAGAGGTCTAAAGTTGTTGTTTGCTGGGTTTGCGGTTTGTTCGCTGATTTGACGCAAATGCATTTCATTAGTGCAAAGGAGATGGCGAATATTAAGCTTTAACATTTCATTGCATTTAGCATTGATGTTGCTTCAAATGCTCGACGTGTTGGTGGGGTGAGTAGGGGGATGGTGTGAGGGTGAAGCAACGGATAAACTGGACGTTACTGAACTGACTCGTTGTATTGCTGTGTAATCAGCCAAATGACGACTCTATTTACGGCCCTTGTACGTGTTAGCTGAAGCATACTCGACTGTTGTCCCTGCTTGTTGTTGCTGACTTTGGTTATCCTTAATAGATCTAAGTATGCCATAAAAAATGAAGCCGCAGGGTCCTTAAACGTTTATTGCTCATACTTATGAATGAATGCTTCAATATTGTTAGCACAAATCTTTGCGATTTTAATAAACTAAATACTTACGACATCATTCATCAGTTTAGCCACAAATTTTATTTATACAGCAACTGCAAGTCTCAGCAAATATTGAGGAACTTGTGATATTGCAAGGACATATAGCTTGAAGTTGTTGAGTTTTGAATTAGAAGTAAGCGAAAAATCTCTACAAAAGTTGAGCTAAAGTCTCATGATGATGAAAATCCAGATACAGCAAACATCTAAAATTTAAAGGATATGAAGATTAAGTTTTTTTTTATTTGTAGTTGGCAGAAAGCTAAACATACGAGAGTTAAGTTGAAAATAAAGTCTTAAAAATTTAATACAGCCATTAAAATGAAAATTGTAAAGTCATTTCCAGCTTAAGTCTTAAGACTTAAATCTTATGTCAGTTTGTAGCAAAGGAAAATCAAGACAATTTGTCATATAGATCTAGAGATAGTTTGAACAAGAAATGTTTATAAACTTGCTACTTGTCATAAGTTTCATTAGTTTAGCTTAAAGTAAATCCAATAAAACTAAATAATAAATAATACAAATGTATAGAAATTACGATAAATAAGCTATTTAAATGGCTCTCAACATTTGCCATATTTGGTAACATTCGAATGAGTCTGAGTTTGGTATTTCCACATCTGAATGTGTCATTTGTTCTGTGTGTAAAGAAACATTCTTTATTATTAAACGTAGAAACCTAAAAAATATGCACAATTATGAATGAAACAATAGATAACAAAAACAATTATGCTCAATTCAGTTAGAATGTAAGCATTGTAAGATGACTGAAATGCAGAGATGGGAGCAATTCTTAATGAAATTATTTCAACAACCGCAAGAAGACAGACTTTTATATAAATCTCCAACTGTCTGGGCATTTGTAAGTAGCCCTAATAGGCATAAGTATAAATGATTTGCTAATATTCTATAATCTATAAGTAACGTGACATTGTTAAGAAAATACTCAAATTGTTGCTGAACTTGCAGAAGTGCCGTACATTTGTATGGAAATGAACTTCACATTCGATTCGAATTGAACTGCATGTGGAAATATGCTATAAGTCTCAAAAGTTTTAAAGTGCTGGATTAATAATAAATATAATATTAATTTTAGCTTGTTGAAAATGCAAATAAATAAATAAATACAAGCTCTAAAGTTCTCTAGAGTAATTACATATAATACATTCCTTCAAAAGAGTCTAGAGTTGCTCGTTCACAAAGGTTGTTCATATAATAAAGTACTATTTGAACTAAAATAAAACACAATTCCCAAAACTCCATGTATATACAGACAGTTTAAACTCAAGGGTAACTGTTAGTCAAGCACTCTGAAGTATTAGAGTCTTATTTGTTTTATGCTTGATGTTTATATTTTGCCCTCTGGGAGTCTAAATGTTCAACTAAGGACAACCATAAGCTGCAGATTCTTAACACACAGAGACAGAGTTAGAGACAGAGACAATGTGAAAACATGACAAATCTGTCAAATGTAGAACAAATTGGAAATCGATTATGACAACAGACAACACACAACAAAATGCACACACACACGCACACACATACAACTCAACTCCATTCAATTGACAGCAGTTAAATTGAGTTAGAGGCAAACCTAATGATTTATCTTGTTAGTGTGGAACAGTTACCCCCTTCTCTTCAAGGCAGCAAAAGATATACAAAAAAAAAAAAAAAAAAAAAAAAGGGAAAAACCCTTCAAGCAAAGTACCAGCATGCTGTATCCTGCGAGTCCTGCGAGTCCTGTGAGTCCTGTGAGTCCTGCGAGTTGTGCTGTGTTGTAACCTGTCCCTGAGTAGATTTGAATACCTGCTGAATGCTTATACAAAAGCGACAAACTTTCCTGAGCTGGGGCTACCGAAAAACTTTATAACTAATATGGCATGACGAATGGAAAAAACTGGCAACTGGCAACTGGCAACTGGCAACTGACAGTTCAAAAAGGGCATTGAAAGCAAAGTCACTTGGGGACTGAGTTTGTTTATGAAAAATGCTGCACATTGAATGAGCTGGGGCACAAGGTTGGACCAGCTACTGAATAGGTTGTGCGATACGAGTCGTTTTCCATACCCTATAAAATGCATAAAGAGGCTTGTTTGACCATATATATATATACAAAATATATATACATAGTCCACAAATGTCTTCAGTTACTGGATATGACTGGATAACTTGTAGTCGAGTTGTTGTCCTGCACAGCTCCTGGCTTCCTGGCTTCCCTTTCATTGCCCTTCCCCTTCTCCTGCTCTGCTTGACGTGCCTGGCCAAAGGAATTTTCTCATTTACGCACCGTTTGAATGATAGTGGCAGGCAAAATCCTTTAGCTTTACAACACATCATGAATGTGCTTCGAGTATAACTGCAAATCCCCACACTAATTACAACAACAACATCAACAGCAAAATGAAAAGAAAGAAAAGAAAAGAAAATAAAAGTTACATAAATGTGTGTAAATGGTTGACACATGTTTAATCATTCTTATTTCATATTTGCAGCAAACGAACTTATACAGTCGATTGCAGTCATTGCTTGATCTGCAATTAATTTAAAATTGGAGGCTAAATATAGAATCAATTGGAAGATATGTATATAAAATATATATACAATTTATAGATAATTAGAAATAATGTATAAAAGTTACTTATTTTACTTAGAAGTTTACAATCATTCGATAATTAAATGACAAGATAAAACATCTATTATTCCCAATTAAAGCTTAATGGTTGATCATCAATTAAGTGTAATCAAGTGTGAGAATCAATTGGAAAATATGCATATGCATCAGAACGAATTGAACTCTGACTACACTTGCTAGAAACTTAAAGAAATTGTTTACCCAAACTATCTACCGCAATTTAAAACAGAATATGTATGTGCCAAAAATTAGAAAATATACTTAAATAATATATAAAAAATATATGAATAATTTTTAGAAATTTATAAAAGTTACATTTTACACTTGTTAGAAGTGAGAAAGTATGTATATAAAAATACTCTACAATTGTTTGACATTTAAATAGCTAGATAAAGTATCTATTATTTGCAGTTCGTACTTTCTACATACAATATGTAGTAGTTTTTGATTGAATCAATTGCAAGATACTTTTAATGCTTGAGCAAGAATTGAACTTTGATTACTATCAAATTATGTGCTACATTCAATTAAATCTTTTGTTTAATCTGCAATGAAGTCTTAAAACAATTTAAATCAATTTATTAAAGTTACTTTATATACTTTTTGAAATAGGCTAATTATAAATCAGAATTGCTTTCCTCAAACTGTTGCTCAATCTGCAAGAAAGTCTCTAAAAATATGCATCTTTCAATTGAAGATAAATTTTGAAACAATTAGAAAGCATAGTAGAAATGTTTTAAAATATATAGAAATTATAAAAGTTATTTAATGCATTTGTCTCTGAAGCTGTTGGAAATTTCAATTTCAATAGATAGATAAATTATCTATTATTCGCAAAATATTTAAAACAATTAGCAAATGTTCATGAAATCTAATTTTTATATTTATTAAAATGGAGAAAAACAATTAAATTGCAATTTCAATAGAATGAGGCATCTATCATCTATCATCTATCATTTAGCGTGGGCAAAGTTTCTCTCAGTGTAACCACGCATCAGGGCCAACAGAGGAAACTGGCCAACAAACTGTAATAACTGTAATGTGCATATGTTGACTGTTGTTTGCGGTTGGTTTTATGAATGACGGTTGATATGGGTATCCTGTAACTGTAACACAAATGGAAGTCATACTCCTCCTCCTCCTTTTCTCTCTTCTCTCATCTCTTGCTCACCATTTAATTTGTCTGTGGTTTTGTGCTCTTTATTTTTTTATATTTTTATTTTAGTTTTTGTTTTTGTTTTTGAGACTTTGCAGTCTGCAGTTTGCTGTTTGAATAATTGATGGGCATTCATTTATCGCATTTGAACAACAACATTTGCCAGTTGGGTGTGCAGTTGTCGGTACAGTCACGACAAAATATCAGCATATGTATGCTCTTCTATGCGATTCTCTAACTATGACAAAGCACATTTCTTATTCAGATTGTCAAAGTAATTAATAATAATATAGTTCAGTGGAAACTAAGATGCAGCCATGTGCAAACATCGATTATTACATAATAGAAATCGATGCTGGATGGATGCATCAGAATGCAGCATAAATTCAAGTTTTTATGTCAGTTTTAATTGAAAGTAAAACTTATGCCATACTATCAACAATTTATTGAAAATATAAAATAAAATATTTAATCAACTATTGTTTTGCCTTAACATCAAATTATCGATAAATATCGAAAGTAAATTAAAAAAAAGAGTATAATTTTGAAATCTTATTTAATTAGAGATGTAAAAAACATTGATATTTTGACTTTAGTAAAGGCAACAATTATCGATTATTTCGATAACGTTATGTATCGATAGTAAACAAACGAGATTCATGTAAAAATTGAACTCTTTGCAATTACAAAAATTATAACTACGACAAAGTATATTTTTTATAAATATATATGCATGTTTATCGATTTAAATGTCAAATTGATCGATATATCGATTTTATTGTAAATTTTATACTTATTATATTTCGATTTTCATTATTAGCAACCACACAACAAATGTAGTATATCGATGTGCTGATCTATCGATTGTTTTAGTGCATGCCCACGATGGCGTGCCCTTCTATGCGCTTCTCAGCAAAGTTAGCTAAGCGCTGTGGCTTAGTCGGTTGAAATGTTATCAAAGTTTGCAGCAAATAAGCAGGCATAATTACCTAGCCAGCTTTACCACATCTCTGACTGCATAAGCTCCGATAAGGGGGCGGTCTGAATGTTTCCGGTCTGTTATGATGCTAGATGGAGTTTCATGGCGCTGTTTACCCTTCAACATTGTGTATCAACAATCAAGCATCAACAATCGAAATGGAGCTTAGCGCATTAACACAAATGCGCTGAAACTTCAAATAAATCTCTGCCCAACCGCGCAGTCGGCTTTGTGTCTGGTCATTGTCCGTGTGGCAGGGAGGTTTATGTGGCACTGTGGCACTGTGGCACTGTAGCAAAGTGGCAACGTGGCAACGTGGCAAGTAAATGCCGAATGGTAAACAGAAGTATGCGCCTAAGATATAAATCCGCTTAGCAACAGGCCTCGTCATCATCCCTTTCCACAAACAGTGTGCCACTGTGCCACTTGGAGTGCAAGACTCAACGTAAGCCGCATTTGGGCCAGGGTTGCCACCATCAACACAATAGCGAAAGTGATAATATTTTGTCGCCTGCATAGAGTTGTCGCATATAAAACCGCAAACAAGCAAATTAACTAACTCAACCCCAACACTTGCAACTTGCCGCTTGCCGCTTGCCGCTGTACTGCTTGCAACCAGGTGCAAAGTTGCCGCAAAACTTTTATTTTCCACAACGTAGGTTAATATAAAAGTACACACATACTTATGCTGTTGTAGACACGATGGAATATAATAATGCTCAGATGATGATGTTTGCATTGAGCCCAAGTTTCGTATTATTTTAAATACCCTGTAATGGTTATGGTAATGGGCGTATAGTTTGAGCTGTTAGCATGGTGTTTAAGAAGTTTGTGAAATAAATAATGCAGAATAAGAAATTAAATGATGAAAATATGAAGTAAAAAGAAGAGACGATAAGAGAAAGACGTTGAAGCGAAAAAGACAAAGAAGAATGATGAAATATAATTAAAATAAAAATTAATTAATTAATTAATAAAATAGATTATGTTGATGAAAGTATGCTTAAGTCTGTAAAACTTTCAAGAATAAGAAGCACAAAGCAGACTAGACAATATGAAACGTGTGGTAAGGGAGACAGACTAAAAGCGTGCGAATGAGAGCAGAGGCAAACAGAGTGCAGAAAGTATGAGTAAAGCCTGTAAAACAATTCAGAATCAGAAGCACAAAGAAGAATTTACATAAGCAATGCATGTGTAACTGAAAGAATGAAATACTAAGCTTGAATCAAAGAAAGAACATAAAGAAATGTGCAAGAATTGTGCAAAGAATGAGAGCCCAAAGTGGAATAGGCAGGAGCAGACAGAGCGAGAAAAACAGAATAACCATAAGCATGAGAAACACATAGACGAAATTAGCAAATAGACACGGAAATTGTTTAAGCTTGGGCTGTAAAATATTTACAAAGCAGAATAACATAGCAGAGCGAGAGATAAAACTCTAAAATGATTAGTTTAAAACAAATAGTTGAAGATTATCGCTGAAAGAAACAAACAAACTCTAACTCTAACTGCAGGGTCTGCCAAAGTCGAGCATGCCCTGCCGCACAGAGTCGTCTTGTTATTAGAACTGCAGTTGGCAACTGCAACGCGCCAAAGTTAAGCAAAGACAAAAGCGACAAAAGCCAGCGAAAGTTTCACTTCAAGTGCTTTGTTTGAGACGCTCCGCCGGCAGTTTGTGGAGCAAGTGAAGTGGGTGGCGGCGGCGAGGAGGGAAAATGAGTTGGTGGTGGGGCGGGGGAATAGAGAATGCGTGGGCAAAAAACTTGTTGGCCGTTGGCAATACTTTTCACTTTGTTCACGCTAACTGTCATTGCAGGCAAACCTCACAGTTTCCCCCTCACCTTAATTCTTTACCACTCTGCTCCCACTCGCCTGAGATACACACCACATTCTACCGCCTACAACCGCCCCTCCCACCCAGCCGGCTATCCCCTCGATGCCACGCCAGTGCTTTGCAGGCAATAAAAAAATAATTTAGCAGCTTTTTGTGAGAATCCGGGGACAAGGCATATGAATTATAGACACAGTCAAGCTTCGAGACTCATGAAACCCAAGGCACCAGGGTTGCAATATAGGGCTGAAACGTTGGTGGACTGGCAGTGGGTGTGCGGGGAAAGGTGGGGCAGCTAGGCAAAGAAATAGACCCTAGGCCTATGGCATAAGTTGGGCACATTTTGAATTATGCCGCCAATGACATCGCTTATTTTTGGTGCGTGTACAATTTATAAACCATTTTGCAGTTTCCACATTTTCCCCAATTTCCCACATTTTCATTTATAAGAGGGACTTTGCACAATGTGTGAATATGAATGCGAGTTGTGGTCTAAAGATTTTGGTGCTTTTGCCCAGATTTTTATGCGGCTGCATAAAAAGTTGTCAAGGTCAATGGATAAAGTTTTCCTCGTTTTTCCGCCTATATCTGTATGTATGTGTGTGTGTGTGTGTGTGTGTGTGTGTGTAAAAATGTAACGCACATTTCTCTATTTACGCATTTGTATAGCGTTCCCCCTCCCCCCTGTCACCTCTTTCTCTTTCCCTTCTGCATTTTGGTTTAGAGACGTCGAGTCTATTCTATAAATATTGCGCAGTTTTATCAGCTTTTATCTTTTTGGGCCGTCGTAAAGCTCAACTTATGGGTCAGCCGGCGGCAGCAGTTTCAAAAACTTTTCACTTTTCACTCTCCCAGCTAAACCGCAAACACACGAAACACTTGAAAACCGCTAAAAGATGCTCCAATTGATTTTCCACACAAATTTAACTCAAATATCGCAACAATTTTACTTCTTAAATTGCTGTTGAGCTGGCAAAGTAAAACGTTTCCCTACGCTTAAATAGGGTACGACCTTAAAAGATGGGAATGTGATGTAATTTTAACTTTAGAAATAAACACGATGGAACATTTGATATACGCACAGAAGAATACCTAAATAAAATATGTCTCTTATAAATAAAAAACAACGTTAAGTATCTTTTAGGCAATCCAATTTAATTAGATTATCTAAATCAATATTTTACATACAATTTGTTAATATAGTTTGAATTTAAAGTTGTTCTACGCAAATCAATATATTAAACCATAATTTGCTATATACAATCTGTGGACTTGGCTAAGATATTTGAACAAACCGCATAGTCTTTTATACATCAGTTTAATTTTCAAGCGATTGCTCAAATGACAGCTATTTGTTATAGTAATCTGATCCGTTCGATACCGACACAGGCGCAGCTGTACCGAGTTTAATCAAGTTCGATTCGAAGCTGAAGCTGTTCTACAACAAACTTGAACTGTGTGCACAATATGGTAACTCAAACTCTTAAAGTCTCTGAGATCTAGCGGTTCAGGCAGACAGACAGATGGGTAGACATACAGACGGCTGTTGATGCTGATCAACAACATTGGAGTCGCTTCGTTCTGTCTATAACGCACATTTGGCTTATGACAAACATAATAGACTCTTGTACTTTTTGAGTACAGGGTCTTCAAATAATTTTTCAGGCTTTAATATCTATAACAAACCTAAAGTATGTATTTGTTCAAATAAAAAATAACAATTAAATGTAGAAGGAGCAAAATGAAGTTAATGAATTTTCGCTTTCTAAATAAATACGAAATTCATATTTTAACGAATTTTTCGACCACATTAATTATAAATTAATACATTAATTGTCATTTACAAGTGAAAAAAAAAACCTAAATATATTTATTTACTAATTTATATGAATAGAATAGAATAGAAATTATCAAAACTATAAGAAACAATGATATCATTCTAACAACAATTCGATTAGAAAACATCTGTAAAAAAATACAATTCTTTCTTCTTAGAAAGCAATTTAAGGGTTAATATTCATCTCTTAACTACATATTATAGAAAATGAAATCGCTTGATATTTATAAGTAAATGAGCACTATAAACTGAAGCAACAATATTAGCAAATCTCAGCAACTTAAGTTGTGTTAGTGTTGATATGAGCAAAAAAAAAAACAAATGTGTTTTATTTAATTATAAATAGTTTTAAATTTGCAAAATGCTAACACAATTCACTGCAATGTTTATGCAAATTTTTCCTAATTTGTTTTATCAAATTTTCCCTTCTAAAAAATATAAACATTTATTGCCTCTGGAATTTCAAGCACATGTTATTTTATAATAATTGAAAAAAATTGTGTAAAAAGCGAGAAATTTTTTTACAAATTTTGTAAAATAAACTTTGTACTGAGCGTAGGGTTATATCCAATGTGTGTGTTGAAACAAACGCTACAGGGTATAACGACTATAGTTCCAACAACTTTTTCTACCATTGTCTTTAATATAAGTATTTTACATATATGTATGTAAGCATGTATGCATACACTACTCTTTGTAGCAGCAAGCTTTTGTTTGTGTTTAGCGTAAGTTTCATAGCAAACAGCTTAATAAACTCGTTACTTTCGCATTAGTTGAAACTTCAAGTTTGGAGGTTAAAACTATATAGATATTTGTTTGATTGATTGATTGATTGATTGCCTGACAGATTAACTGATCGATTGATTGATTGCTTGATGCTGTGAAATTATAGTTGCATCAATATACTTAGCTCTACTTATTGCCAGAGTTTTGCGATGATGCGAGCGAAACTTTTGTAAAACTTGCAATTGACTGTTGCCTGCTGCTTCTTATGGTTGTTTTGCAGTTGCAAGTTGCATTATGTTGCACAAAGCCGAGGCAGACGCAGAGGCAGAGGCAGAGGCAGAGGCCGTGGCAGCTATAGCGGCAACTGTAGTTGCTGTGCTGGTCACTCGCCACTTGCCACTTGCCACTCGTTGCTTGCCACAAGCCACTTAACCCTTTGATGGACAGTCTCCACAGCAGCCACAAATGAGACTCACTGGCCTGGGCAAAGGGCGTGCACGAAAGGGGATTGTAGGCGATGAGACTGTGGTGATGGGGAGGGGGACTGAAGTGCTGACTTGCCAGGGTTGCCAGGGCTGTTGTTGCTGCTGCTGTTGTTGCAGTGTTTACACAACTTTTTGGAGCAACCGCAAAATCTGTTATTAGTGTCAAGTGGACTTGTGAGAGACTTTTGCGACCTGACCACCAACCATCTATCGTGGCATCCCGCTCGCACTCGCTGCGCACAAAACTTTTGCCAGAGATGTTGCAAAAATATTAAATTTGCGGTCTGCAAAACCAACAAAAAACAAAAAAAAAAAAAAAAAAAAAATACAAAAAACAACAAATAAAAACTGAACTCGGAAAACTAAGGAAAAGCTGGAAAACTCTGCGAACTGCGAACTGAATTGCAGTAGTTGATATCAAAATTTGTAGCTGCTGCAAGTTCAATTTAATGGGAACTCTTCAAAATGTCGCCAGTTTCATGGCAGTTGTCCAGCTGAGTTGTCCAGCAGTTGACAGTTGATTTCTTCAACTATGCGGAAGTACCGTTCCCCCCCCCTTTCATCAGTCTTTCCGCTGCCGTCTCCGTCTCCGTCTCTGTTTCTTTTCTTTGCAGCTTCTTTGTCCATTTAGCTTGAAAAACTTTAGCAATTGCAATAGAAACCAATTTATGGCCAAGACAACGCACTGAATGGACTTCAGTTGCATGCAGCCAAAAAGGAACCTAATCGCCACCCATTATACATGAAGAGTGTAAGCTAGCTTGGGGTCTGCTCGACTGCCAGAATACCCGGTACTTGCACTTGCATTACAAGCTGCAGTTGTTCTTGCTGATACATAGTCCCTAAATTCCTGTTGGTTGATCTCTTTGAAATACTTGTTATATGCAAAGACTAATACATACCCTGTAATCTGTTTCAATTGTTTTTTGTACGATATTTCTATGAAATGGCATATTTTAGAAGACAGCAGCCTCTCAGTTTCTCACTCTATGGGGCATATGATTAAAATATACCCTGTAATCTCGGTGAAGATTAGAAGAACTTTGATCTTAGACAGGTAGGGAAACAAGTCTAGAGATAAGTTTATAAGCTGCTTTCTCTCTCTCCCTACGAAGTCTTACTAATTTTACACATTATTAGTACATTATGTACCCTGTAATCTAGATCAAGATTTTATGTTGAATGTATTTAAAAGTAGTAAATATTAAGAAACTCTCCAAACACAATAGAGAAACAAATCTATGAGCTCCTATCTGTCACTCTCTCATTTTAGAGGGTATTAAGAGCGCATTTCAATTGCATTGTAAGGGGCTTTGGCAAACAATTGTTGAGCCTAAGACGGGCAACAGGCTGAACAATACGAGACCCTGAATGCGGTGTGCTCAGCAGGCATCGAGAACTGACATAAGCTCCAATCAAAAAATACCAAAAAAAAATAAAGAAGAAAAATAGTAAAAAATACATAAAAAATATAAGAAAATATACGAAAAATAAAAAACAGAGAGGCAAAAATACCAAATGCGAATAGTCAATTGAATGCGAGTTGAAAGCGCATTGTGGCATCAACAATAGCACTTTGCATTGAAAAGCGATTTTAACAAGTCGAAGCGAGAACGTGGCACTCCCCCCTACCCCTAAACGCTACCCCTACCCCTACCCCTACCCCTACCCCTAACCGTATGCCTAGCACCTAGCAGCTCTACGTCAAGCATCATGAGCCGCTTTAGTCAAATAGAAGAAATGCAAAAGCATTTGGCTTTGGCTTTGGCCTTCTTCAATGTGGTCTCAAATGGCGTAGACGACAACAAGGACAACTTGCCACAGGGGGTAGGGGCTGAAAGTTGTGGAGTAGGGGAAGCGGAAAGCGGGTAGATACGGCTTTTGAATTTATGAGCGTATTTAATTAGCCAAACAACGTTTTGCGTAAGCAACGCCAAAAATCTCTGGCAACACTTGGCAACCATTTGCTGTAAAGAAGCTGAGAGAAAGCGAAAAGGAAGACGACTGAGGGCAGCTGTTGGCTTTGATTGATTGATTGAGGCATTGCCTGAGTGGCAGCTGAAGTGTGGCATATTTGATTTGCCACTCTCACTGCCTCTCTCTCTCTCTCTCACACTCGGCTAGAAAAGTCAAGAGCCCGCAGTCCAGGCTCATGAATCTGAATACAGCTCAATATGGAGAGGAGAGAAGTAAGTGGCTGCTTGAAGCTGCTCGAAGCTGAGGTGTCCATTGAAATTGTGGCTGATTTATTATGCGTTAAGACAACAGATTTTACTGGATTTCCTACACTTATAAATATATACACACACACACACCCATATACACATGTATATATATATATATATATATATATATATATTGTATTTATATACATAAAATAGGTATATAAATATACAAACACCCTGTAAATATATTTAGATATCTAGATCCTATCAAATGCCTACAGTCATTTAGCTAACGTCGGCGTTGAAATCTGCCAAATTTGCTAAAAGGAAATGACTTTGAAAGGAAATCAAGCGAAAGAGCAGTAAAGTAGAAAGGGGTATTAGTGTTAGTGGATAATGTGGTGAGGGGTAAAGCGTAAGTGGCAGTGGCAGCGACAGCGGCAAGACATGGCTTATGGACAGTTAAAGCCATGATTTTGGACAGCAATATTTGATTGTTATTTTGGCAAAACATTCAGCGAGCCAATGAAGCATGCCACTTCTTGTTAAGCATAGGAAATTGTATACAAAACACTAATAAAACTAGCTGCACTAAAGTATACCCTAGATTATACGCTACAATTAAGCAAAGCTGTATGAAAATATCCAGAATATCCTTAGCAACTGTGAAGTAATTTTGGTTTTATTATTGATATAATTTAGCTAATTGCGGGGTATCTTTTGGTCTGGCACCCAAGTATATATGGGCTGGGCTGGACGTATAATTTGCACTTCTTGCTATTTTATTTTATTTTTTTTTTTTTTTTGGTAATTTTTCGCTGTGTATGTTGGGATAAATGAGAAGTGACAAGTGAAGCGAAACACCGTTAAATGAGAAGCTCAGTCGGATGAATGGTTGACGGTCTCCGGGGGACATTGCGCTGCCAAGGGCAGGCAAATCAGCTTAATGTGCCTCTATATATTTATATTAATTTCTTTTCACTTCTCTTCTCTGTTTTTTTTTTTTTTTTTTTTTTTTTTCAAATCGTTGACAGCTAGATTCGGGTGAGAAATGCGCAGAGATGGGAATGTTGAAAGTTGAACTTAAATCAGAATTAGGATTAGGCATATTGATGTGTTGGCAGCAAGGCGTATTAAATATTTATACAGCTGAGGCTCTATTAGCAATGGGCTGCCAACTTGCTGAACAGAATATATAAATGGATAATGTAAAGTTATTGCACATTGTGTGTATTTGGAGTATTATCTCTAGTTAATCTATGAAAACCCACTGATTTCATATAGTCATTAGCTTACAGAGCTGCCAACTTGTTGCAAAGTACAATCATCAAGTATACAACCATTTAAAATTATATTTTTATGCATTAAGCAGCTGAAAGTCTTCAGTTAAAGCAAGCAACAGGGCGGCCAACTCATTTAAGTACAGCGCACGTGCTGCCAACTTGTTGCAAAGTGTTGCCGACACTTATAATAAGTTAAGAGATTGCAAATCACTGTTGGCCCATAAACTTCCTACAGTAAAAAATTAAAAATTACTCTAAGCAATGGACTGCCAACTGATTTATTGCCAGGCAAGCACTGCCAACTTGTTATGCATTGTTTATATCCTAAATAATGGCCATGTTGAGTAATTAAATTACATAATTTGCATAAACAACACTAAATAAGTAAGTGCTTAGTCGCTAATAGCACTGTCAACTTGCTGCTCAGTGAAAGCATCAATCTTAAAGCAATGCAGGTGCTGCCAACTTTGACATATGACATGATGATCATTTACTGTCCTATGTTGCCGAATCTTAGTCGAGAACAAACTCTCTTGACAACAACAACTGCTTTAGTAAAGTGTGAAAAATGCACTACGCTTAGGGCTGCCAACTTGTTTAAAACGTGCTGTCAACTTGTTACAAATAGTTAATATCGTTTAATATTATAAAATGCATATTTAGTATTGTTAACTTCGATGAATTAAACTTGCTTAGCAAGTGCTTGGACAGTAATAGCACTGCCAACTCGTGTCAAAGTGTTTTATAACTTTCGATATAAAGAGAACTATATCATATGTAGTAGTATAGTAGTTGTTGCCTCGCTTGTCTGGCAACGCATCGTTACGCCTGCTGCAGCTTATCTGGCGTGTGACAGTGGCGCTGCCCACTTGCTACCCAGCAAGTGCCAGTGTCCACTTGCTGTGGCCCATAATTTTGTATTATTTATGTAATATACGTATTTTATTTATGGCCGATTCCCAATACGCTTCAAATTTCAAGTATCTCTCTCTCTCTCTCTATCGCCTCTTGTCTACCTCGCTCTTGGCCAGCCTCAAAATCAGGCGAAACTTTTCGCTGAAGTTTGGCAGACTTGTGTTGCTACTGCTTTACTTTGTGCTGTTTGGGGGGGAGGAGGTAGGTTGGCAGTGCTGCCTTATCTATGAGTTGGTAGAGGATGTCGCTGCTGGCAAGGTCCTGGAGCCTTCTTAAACCGACACGCCCAGTCACCTTAATGTAAGTGTGTGTGTGCCTGTGTGTGTTGACTCTCGCCAGCGCTCGTTTTTCACATTTTTGTCAAGAGCAACTGCAACAACAACAACAAGAGCAACAATGTTGCAAAGAGGTTATTTAAATTAATTTCTGCGGTTGCAATAAATTTGTTTTTGTCTCTTTGTTGGCCATTTTTGGACTGTTTTTTTTTTATTTGTTTTTGTTTTTGCTTTGGCTTTTCTTTTTCTTTTTTTTTTTTGGATTCTGTTGGCAGGCAGCTGCATAAACCGTTATTTACAGCCTCTTTTGGTTTTGCCGGCCCCAAAAGGCCTCCGGCGCCAATCTTGGCCCGAATATCTCTGTGTACATACACACACATATATATATATATATATATATATATGTGTATATATATGTATATATATGTACATATATATGTATGCATAATATCGATGTGAAGGCGACGGTGCGCGGTGTTGTGCGCTGTGTGTGCCATGGTGGTGCTGCCCGTTGGTTGTGCGGGCTTGAAAGGTTATTACTTTATTTATTGGCTATCAATATTTAAAGGTTTAATATTTGCTGCCACAATGCGATGCGTTGCGATGCGCTGCGATGCTTTCCTATGTTTGCCATTCTGATACATTTTCAATTATATTAATAACATAATTAAATTTTGTGCATTGCATGTGTGCGGTTCAAGTGGTTAGCTCACACTCTAACTGTTTGTTGTTTGTGGGTGGCTCAAACTCAAGTGGCGGGCAATTGCCAAAGTTGCTAAGCCGCTTGCCACAATACTTTGAATGCGATTTAATACAGCGTTTTGGTTTTTTTTTTTTTTTTTTTTTTTTTTGGTTTTTGTTGCCAAAAACACATTTTCCAAATAGCCTAAAAGTTTAATTAAATGCAAATTAAACGCAATTTTAATACTCCTCTGTTATTGCCCAACCCACCTCTCATTCCCCCACCCCCCCCTCTCACACCTATTTCTACCCTCAACTCGCCTGAAAATAACCGCTAATTAAT
Organism: Drosophila funebris; assembly: GCA_018901825.1. NCBI lineage: Eukaryota > Metazoa > Arthropoda > Insecta > Diptera > Drosophilidae > Drosophila > Drosophila funebris. Next base: position 1,157,144 of record JAEIFK010000455.1, on the reverse strand, counting down.
TACGGTTGAACTTTGATATATGCTGACAATTGTTTTCCATGTTTCATATCAAGCAAATAATAATATGCATTTAATGAGCCACAAACAAAAAGCTAAACAATATTTTCACATTGTCCTGGCATTTTACTCAATTGTCAAACCACATTTCGAATCGGTTTTGTAACGGTTTTAAATCTATTTACAAACCCTCAAATTTGTATCAAATTTTTTTCAACAATGCATTTAATTTTAATCATTATTGTTGCACGCACGACAAATATTCAATTTGCACAATTCAGGTATGTGAAGCGAGTTAGCTTTAAACTAGCCAGAGCTAAGCAGGTGAACCACTTTGTGAAATTGCTCTGAACCGGTTCACAGCAGATAGACTGATTTTAAAACTTTTTCTTTTAAGTTTTGAAACATTGATTTCATTTTACTTTATTTTTTTTAAATATTTTATACATTTTTGGAATTATAATGAACCACTTTTGGAACTAGTTCATATTGTATTTTGTCCGAAATTGAAATATGTTTAACTTAAATTAAGTGCATAACAAATTTGAGTGAAATAGCTTGAAAGCATCAAAAGTTATGGAGGTGAACCACTTTTATATACCTACCCTGAACCGGTTCACCAATAAAGTATTAAGCAACAGCAGCTGGTTTATCTTGGAAACCATTTCTATTAAATTTGTAATTACTTATTTTCATTGATATATTTTTTAAATATTTTAATAGTTTTCGGAACTACTTTGAACCAATTTCGGAACTAGTTCATATTGAATTTTTTATTGAATTAAAATAGATTAAACTTAAATTATGTGGATGCCAGAATTTAGTGTCAAAATGTTCGCAGTTTTGGAGTTGAACCACTTTGTTAAGCCTACACTGAACCGGTTCACAGATGAAGTAGTTGCAAACAGCAACTAGCTAGAATTTAAAAACTTTTTTATTATTGTTAAACATTAGCTTGAATTCAAAATTACCTTTCATAGTGAATTAGCTCATTTTGAAACCACTTTTGGAACCAGTTCAAATTAAATTTGTGCGAAAATCTAATGAAATTCTGTGTTCACTCTACTTTTATCAAATTCTACCCACAAAGCATTAAAACTAATTGAACTATGCAACTGAACCACTTTTGTTCCTCAACGTGCACCGGTTCATGTAGCGCTCAAAGAACTCAACGCAAACCTTTTTAATAATCTCTCCATTCTATTCTTCTCTTTGCAGGTCAGTTACAACAACGACAATTCAATGGTAAGCTTAATGCCATAAATTATTTAGTCAGGCTTTACTGTAGCCGTCAGTTGAAAATGGTTTGCAATTCAAATGGCAATTGAAATGCATATTGTTTTAGGAGCGCAAATGAATAAATAATATTAAGTGGTGTTAAGTGCATGGAAAATGCAATTGATTCGAATTTGTCTAAATGGAAATTACGTTTAGTTTTTTGGGTAAAAACGCTTACCAAATCAATGTGAACATGGTGGCGTCTAAAAGCGAAGCTGTCTGGTTGGGAAGGGGGGTAACTGAAAAATTCGAATCAATGAGTATAAAATGCGATTCGCATAATGCAATAAATAAATGCGTAATGCGTCAATAAATGCATTAAATTAAAAGCACGCCAATTGAAAACGATACTAGAAGCCAATACAATACAGTTATTTACAAACATACACACACACACACACACACACACACACACACACACACACACACACACACACACACACACACACACACACACACACACACCCACACATGTGTGTGCATATTTGCATAGTTGCAAAAATACAGATACAGCTACATTGACCACTTGCCACTTTAACGACTCAATAAAAAAATATTGATTTCTTTTTTATACATGTTTAATACCCTGTAATAAGTGCACGGAATATCATCATCAGCTTTAATATACCAGATTTTAGTTTATTACCCCCAAAAAATGATATAAATCATTTCAGCTTAAAGAGAAGCACATTTTTATAGCTATAAATTTAATGTGGACTGCACTTTGAATTTTAATAGTTTCTTTATGACTGCTGAAAATTTCATAGTAAACCAAAAGCAAACACTAAAGTTATTTAATGAATCAAGTGCAGCATATATTTAATAATAGTCAAAAGTCTTTACTCTGATTCGAGTTGCATTAGACTCCATTCCCATAGAATATATTTATATTAAATTATATATGTAAAAGTCGTTTACGTAATCCTTTGAGAAGCTTGACAACACTTAACTGCAACTAAACTATTTGTATATATTTTGTATGGTATATCTTAGTCTGTTACGCTTGCTGCTTACAATTCAACAGTTTTTTTTTTTATAGCACGACAAGAAAAAAGAGTTAACAGCGTTTAATTAAATTGATTTATGTATCGTAAACAGTTGTTGTGCTACTTTAACAACAACAAATGTAACAACAACTGCAGCAGCCTCTCATCATTGACACTGAAAATATCGTATCGTAACAATAAATAAATATAAAGCAATAACAACATGCAACATGTAACGAGAAAGAAGACTACAGCAACAAAATAATACAAATTATATGCAGCTCAAAAATATGTATACATACCCTGTAATTATTAATACGGGTAATTTCTGATTAAGTGAAAACAGTAGCATAGTAGTAGGATGATAAAATATTGATATGACAATATTACGAAAGCAATGTAGTTTAAAATAAAGCGTGTATAAAAAGTGTCAGAAATCTGATAGATATGGTCGGAGATGACTTCTTCTGTTGGTTACGCACATTTCGTTTTCGATAAACTTAATAGACTACTGTGTTTTTGAAGTACAGAGTCTAAATATGACGAGGGTGATAATTATGAAGAACTAATAATTCTATATAACAAATGTCGTTAATATATTTCTTAAACAAACAGAGATCGTATAGATAGAAATGATTTGGGGTCAATTTCAAACACAATATAAATAAGAAATTGGTAAAGCAAAGAAGAAGAATGAATAATGTCTTATCTGCAAAACAACTACAGAGTCTATATGCCAAATTTCATTAATATAAATCTGAAATAAACAGAGATATCATAGATAGAAAATATATATTAACCACAAAATAATAAAGCAAAGAAAACAAAACAATGATATATTCTAAAAACTAATTATTTAAAACTCCGTTTACTAAATTATATTAATATAAATCTATAATACTTAATTTCCTACTCATTATTAACCAAAAATTAGTTAAGCAAAGGTAAAATTGCTAAAAATTCCTTATACTTATAAATTGCATTAATACTATAAAACTTAAATAAACATAGATCATATAGATAGAAATGTTAGCGTGTACATTTCGAACTCTAAATTAATAATATATTATTAGTAAATAAATAATCAGATAGTTATAGCTGATGAGCATCCGTTTCATATAAGGAAATTAGGGAATACAATTGCAGAACTGCAAAATAAGCAATTGTTAATAATATTTATAAATACTCGTAATACGAGAATTTGTAAAATATTATATTTCCGGTTTGCTGAAATGGAATGCATTATTGTTGTAATTCCTATATACGTACATACATATATTGAGCTGTGATTTAAAATAATTATTAAACACGTTTTTTTATATATTATTTTTTTTTTTTTTTTTTTTTTTTTTTACTGCTTTAATAATAAAATTGTATGCATTTCAGTTTGAAGCTTAAAGATCATGGTCAGACTAAATAACAAATACTACATATATATATTGCTTGTAACGCGTAAACATAATTTATTTATGTGCAAATTCGTGCCGCTAGATGTCGCCTTTTTGCGTGTGTGTGTGTGTGCACAACAATTGAAATGCCAAACTGTCAAACATTCTATCTATCTGCCTTCCGATTTCTGTTGTTGTTGTCGCTGGTGCTTATTAGAATTGTGACTTAAATGAAAATGGTGGAAACTGTGGGCGAGTAAGCAGAATGAGCGGTGATAGCGATGGTTGTGTGAGGGGGGAGATGGAGGGGGAGGGAGAAATGCACATAAAACACAAAGCATACGAGCAATTCTTGTGCACAAGCGAAAACCTAAACGAACTCTCAGTGTCACTGTCTTTGCTACAGTTTCCCCGCTCCTCCTTCTTCCGCTGCTTATTGCAGTCTCTTTTCATTTCTCTAGCTCCCTCTCACTCTCGCTCTCAGTCTCCTTGCTTGCTTCTGCCTACTGAGCGAGTCTCCATTAAAATGACATAAATCGACAGCATCCACGTGAGCAGCGCACATTTTTGGCATGCCATTGAATGACATACACACACACACACACACACACACACGTACATAACAATAGAGAGACAAAAACACGTACAGTGTACGTCACAAAAAAGACAAAAATAGAGAGAGCTTCAGATGGAGCCTTGGAGTGGAAATTTTTGGAGAGGTTCGCTAAACGTGCCTCTGCATGCGCTTAACATAATATAGAGTACTAGCAGAGTACCCTGTACCATATTATATGCATACATCATTTAACTGAAATACAAATGAAATAAGTTAGACAGTTGAACTTTTCTTTATTGACCCACATATCACTTGATTCTAAACAGAATGACATTTCCAATTTCACAGAGACTGTTCGAAGAGAAAGACCTTCACTATACTATATAGGTGAACTAAAAACAAATTCGACTGTATATATATATATTTATATTGTTGTGCAAGCTATATATTCTTATGGTTTTCATGCACTAACTATATGAACTCTTGCATTTCTCAAGTGATGTTACTGTAATTTCATACAATTATTACTTTTGATGTCAGTAATAAAAATGTTAACAGTAATCATGAGAGCTTCAAATCTTTCTAAAGATATTTTTGGAATATTTTGGGTAATTAGAAAGAATTTGCTGATAAAGATAAACAAAAATAGTTATTCTATTTCATTAATAAAATTATTTTAGAGACAGCAATTGAAATCTTTTTGTTCATATTTAAATATTTTAAGAAATCCATAGATAATTTTGTTAATTTTCTAAAGAGATATCAATAGATGATAATGGCTATATTTTATATTTTTTTATTTATAAAAATTGTACAAAACTGAAGATATTTCACTATATTAAGCTAACATATTGACATTGGAAAACTTTGTTATCTGTAACTCTAGCAAAAGCTAAGATTCCTCTTTATGTCAGCCGACCTGCAAGTGTCTTAGGTAGTATATAAGATTGAGACAGGAATGCGAATCACAGTCGAGAACGCTGTCTAAAGGAGATGTGATTAAAAGCCAGGCAAGATGAGTAGAAGTTGAAGAAGACAAGAAGAAGAAGATTGCAGATGGAGGTGGTAAATGCAGACAACTCGTTTGGCTTTAGACTCAGTTTTTTTTATGCATATTTTATCTAATTTTTAACACTCTCATCAAATTGCCAAGGCAGCTGCATGGTGTGTGTATGGATGTGCAGTGTGTATAGAGCAGGGGCTGGTATGTGTGTGTGTGTGTGTGTGTGTGTGTGTTGGTTCTTGCTCCTTGCCTGAGTTTTAATTAAATACAGCTAACAATGTACATTCATTCATTGCAAGAGTTTTTGCTGCTAGTTGGTTACTTAGTGCCTGGTAACTTTTTACCATTCCACAGCGCTACCTCTAACTTCTTTCCCATTCTATCTGCTGCATCCTCTAGTATTCTCTCTCGCTCTCTATCTCCCTCTCTCTCTCTCTCTCTTGCTTCCCTTTCCCCCTGCCTTTCATTTGGTTGGCTTCACAGTTTGTTCTCCTATTGGTGTTGTCGCTGTCGTTTTCCATTACCTCGCATTACAGTCCAAAACCTACTCACAAGTTAACTTTCCTCCCACACACACACACACACATTCGCATACACACATGAGGCCTCTGGGTGTGCCACACACACACACACACACACACACACATACACACACAGTTGCTCCTTTCCTTCGCCTCGTTGTATTTTTAATTAATATTTTCTGCGTTGCATTCTTCCCCCAACGTTAGAGCATATGCAGACATTTAACAACACTGGCGCCAGGGTTACCGCTGCACCTGCAGTTTTTACAGCTTCCCCTCTCCCTCCTCTGGCCCTTAACCCCCTTCCCCCACCCCCTCCACCCCTTTTACCTGAGCATGACCCAGAGCATAGTCCAGGCCAATATACTCGCTCTCATTGCTCGTAAATAGCCACGTTAAGTGCGAACTGCACATAAATATAAATATACATATATATCACATAAACGGGTGGAAAGTGCAGTTTCTAATTGGTTTATTATGACGCAACAAGGCCAATATATTTAATGCATTATGCTAGCAAATTCTAACGAAAATTGTGGTAAAGTTTATTATTGCTCATAATTACTTTGTTTCCACTTTCCTCTGGTTGCGGACAACTTGATCTAAAGTCTCGTTGCTTTATTCGAGCGTGGCTTACTATTCGTTGGTTGGATTGGTCAGCAATTGATGATTGCTCGTTACTTACTATTTTGATCAACATTACTTCGCTACTCGTTGCTTTGCTACTCGGTGCTTTGTTACTCGTTGCTTTGCTACTCGTTTCTTCGCTAATCGTTTCTTTGCTACTTGGTGCTTTGCTACTCATTTCTTCGCTACTCGCTGCTTTGCTACTCGCTGCTTTGCTACTCGTTTCTTTGCTACTCGTTTCTTTGCTACTCGTTGCTTTACTACTCGCTGCTTTGCTACTCAGTGCTTTGCTACTCGTTTCTTTGCTACTCGTTGCTTTACTACTCGCTGCTTTGCCACTCAGTGCTTTGATACTCGTTTCTTTGCTACTCGTTGCTTTACTACTCGCTGCTTTGCTACTCAGTGCTTTGCTACTCGATGCTTCGCTACCCGTTTCTTCGCTACTCGTCGTTTGCTGCCACAGCAATTGAGGTTCATCAATAATTTTCATATGCATGTTATTTGCATCTTCTCGTTACTTGGCTTTATTTGCATTATAGCGTGACTCGTTATTTGTTGTTGCTTGTTACAAGTCAACAAACGCGTTCTACTCTTTACATAACTCGCTGCTTCTCGTTATTTACTCGTTGCTTAATATTCTTTTGAAGCTACTCGATGTAATTCTTTGTCAAACTCAAGTAATACTAGTTATTTATACTTACTCGTTGCTTTACTCAGCCATTCTCATTACTTTAAGCTTAACTTGTGCTAAACATTTCACTCGTTACCTGCTTAGAGCTCTTTGCAGGTATTAGGTGTTATTACTTGATTTACTCGTTACTCGCCGCATTGCTTGCTTACTTACTACTCTACTCGTTACTTAAGACTTTACTCAGCTGACCATTCAAAGATTACTTTTCACACACACACAACACTGTGTATTATGCCCATTGGGTTTGCCGCACTCGTTACTTTGTCAGTTTCTTAGCTGTCTCATGCCGTGTTTAACCCAGATATCGAATCATTATGCCAAATTGCCACAGCTACCGCAGACACTGCAGCTGCAATTGAAATGGCAAATAGATGAGCACTGAGATTATAGAGACACACCAGACTCGCTGTTGCAACTTGAAGTGGAGTGTGGCAGTGTGACAGTGTGGCAGTATGGGAGTATGGGAGTCTGCAGCACTTCTCGCTACATTTACGGCAGCCTGGAGTCAAGTTCTTCTGCCTGGTTAGCAGTTTGCAAAGAGACCGTGAAATATGAAATGTCTAAAGGTTTAGGCGGGGGGTCGAAGAGACAATGAAAAGACCGAATAAGCTGTAGAGTGAGGGCAAGTGTAACTGTAACTGTAACTGTAACTGTAACTGCGACTGCGACTGCGACTGTGACTGTGGCAGCGATTGTCACGTTTGCAACAAATGGCGCATGGCACGCAAAGTGCAAATGTAATTCGTGTATTTTACTTAATTTCATGTTACGTGCACAATCGTCCAAATCGCTGGCAATCGAATGAAGCCTCCTCTGTGCTCCCCCCCTGACCCTTCCCTGCACGCTGAAGGCCCCTAGCCCGTTGCTTTCACCCACACCTGAACTGTGTCGCCTGCGCTTCTCAAACAACTTCTGACAGCCACTTGCAACCCTAATTTTTGGAAGCCCTCCTCAAAAGAAAAAATGAAAAGTCCAACAGCAGCTGCAATTTTACTTACCTGTCGTCCCACTTCCCCCCCCCACCACCTTCTCCACTTCCACCCCCCGCTTCTAGCAGCCAGCTTGCCAACTGCTGCAGCTTGCCTCTTGCAGCTTAGAAAATGCTGCCACGCATTTATTAGCATTTTTATGTGGTCATTTTTTCAACATTTCGGCAAATTTTCGGCAAAAAGACTTTTAATTAAGTTTCTTTTTTTTTTTGGGTAAGCTTGCTTAAGGGATGCGGTAGGGGGTGGGGTGTGTTGGAGTAAATGGGGAGGGATGTGGGGTGGCAGCGTGGCAGCTTGAACTACAGGTTAAAAGACATTGTGTTGCAACTGTTGCCAATGTCAGCAAAAAATACAAAACAAAATAACAAAAACGAGCGCGCGCGACTGTATAATACCCTGCGCAGTTGCCTAAACGAAGTAATAGTTGATTTGAAGGGAAGTATACCCCCAATAGGTGTTTAAGGAATACTCTTTTGAAACACTCAACACGCTGAGTGCTACGTCACTTCATTTGCATATGCATCTATCACAATCGTTCGCTTTCTCGCTCGCACACATGTGCTGCCCGCAAAAGAGCAAAGCGCTAGCGATTCAATGCTAAATTAATTACTGATTATCTTTCTTAGTTATAAACCGAACTTAATGAAACTTTCAGGATTGCTTCTATATGATATTCCTTAAGTTAAGTTAAAACTGTTTACGCTGAGAAATGGAACGGAGGGAGAGTACCTCCCTTCAACTCTATCAAATATTACACAAAAATCATAACAGGTTTAGATTTGCAACAAACCTGATACATATTGACATTTCACAGTGTTGGTTAGTTCCAAAATGAAGTACATAAATTTCAGAATTTGTAGTGCTTGGCATTGCAGCGTTTGCAGTGATATAGTACTCAGCTTCTGATTGAGCATGCACATCTCCCTGCACTTTACTCTGTATATATGTGTATGTGTACATGTGAATACACAAGTGTATACAAGTATACACACATATTTATGTCTCGCTCGCACGCATGTTGGTATTGCAAAGCAATTCATTGCAAAATGTGATTTTCTTTTTTCTTTCTTTTCTCCATATCTTTCTTATAACTGAACGGATATCAATGAAACTTTCAGATGTGTTTTAGAAGTGTATAAGCTAAGCAACTGTTAAGTTAGAAGTGTGCACGTTAAGAATTATTATCTATAATTCAGTTGCAAATAGTTAAATCGATGCGTTCATGCAGACAGGCAGACAGACAGACAGACGGACATGCCTCAATCGACTCGGCTATTGTTACTGATCAAGAATATATGTATAATTAATAGAGCCTGCCACGCCTGCTGTTGCCTGTTACATAAGTTTTGCACAATTCACATATATATATCCTTGTACAGAGCATAAAACACTGTTATAAAATTACTTATTTCACTTGATGTCAGCTTATAAACGACAAGTACACGTTGTTGTTGTTGTCATTGTGATGCTGATTGTTGAAATGAAAATTGCAATTTGATATGCGCAACGTAAGGAATTTTTCATCAGGTTTTTGTCAATTGACGGCAAAAGTGATAATCATTGAGTATGCTCATGAATCATGCGGTTTGCCAGTTTGATTTGTCAGCAATAGTTTTAAATCAGCCTAATTCGGTTTTAACAAGAAATAGTTTCATTGTTGTTGTTGTTGTTGCAACAATATGCATTGCCAAAGCAGAGCAAGTGATTTTATGAATCAACTCGTCATTTATGTACATATGTGGCTCATTCAACATTCATTCAGCTCGCAGTTCACCTCAAAGCGCAAATTAAGCAATTTCAAAATGAATAATTGTGTCACCAGCAGCAGCAACAACAGCAACAGCAACAGCAACAACAACTGCGACAGCAACAATACTGTTAACAATTATTTGCTTATTTGTTTGATGCGAATTTCCATGACAACAACAAAAACAAAACAAAAATTGAAAATTTAGCAACAATTTTTGTCTCGTTTTCATTTTGATTTTCATTTCGTTTCAAGTCAATTTTTGTGGCATTCGCTTGTTAACGTTGTTGTTGCTGTTGTTGTTGTTGCTGTTGCTGTTGTTGCTGTCGTTGCTGTTGTTGTTGTTGCTGCTGTTGTTGCTGTTGCGGTTGCGATTTATCGTTGATTCAGTTCTGTTTGTTTGCTCTTTGGGTTTAGTGTCTGATTATCGGGCAACAGCATTTAGTTGGGTGACAACGACTCTCGTATACCCTGTACAACATAAATTATAATCGCTAATCGTTTGCTTATAGTTGTTCTACTGCCTGTCTCCAAATCATGCCTCCAAGTTGTTTCTACCTTCAATTCATTACATAAGCCATTTGTCCTCCATGGTCACTTTAATTGCAGTCTCCACTGATGCCACACTACTGCTCTGTTAACTGGATTATTTGCAGTGTTACTCTAAACTCGCAGCTGAACTTCAATTTGTTGTCCCACTTATTATCGCACGTCCTCCATGGTCACTTTAATTATTATCTATTACGAATCATCAATTTCGGCCTCTGTCTTTATCATATGCGAGTGACTTTATATCAATCTAAAGTGCAAATTCTTAGCATGATAATTTTTCGCTGTCCTCCATGGTCACTTTCAGTGCAGTGTAATTTGAGCTGGCAGTTCAGCAGTCCTTCTCATTACTCATTAATTTTCATCATATTTTCGTCATTTATTTACATTTAAAATTGAGCGCACATTTCTCAACGTCCTCCATTGTCACTTTTATCGTGTTAAATAGCTTATATAGATAATACTAGCAACTCATATAGTCGCAATTTGTTTCTAGTCTTGCTGAAGATACTCTCGCCATTCGAAAAACCTTTCTTTACACTCAGTTCACTTAGCGTCCTCCATGGTCAGTTGAATCAAATACATTTGTATTTAATTGCTCTACTTTCAGTTACATATGTCTTACAATTGTTTACATAATTGTATATTAATAGGTTGATATAATGAAAAAGTCTGTTATTATGTTTGCAGCGCATATGCCACATAGCTTGTTTGGTTTTACAGGGTATAAGCATAATGTTGACATCAATTCTGTGGTCATTTAATGAAAATTAAGTCATTAGGCTGCTTATTGGACACATCGAGAGACAGAGCGAGTCCGATGACATGTTGTCAGGCTGCCAACACACACACACACACATGTCAGGGTGTGTGGGAGTGTGTGGGCGTGTGTATGTGTGTGTGTGTGTGTGTGTGTGCAGTTACAAATCGACCTGCATAAAAACTAGCAAGAGCTAAGTAGACAAATTGATTTTCACGCACTTTTTGTCATTGCCTTTTGCTTGTTGTTCAATTTGTTATTGCTTTATCCTGTTGCGGTTGTTGCTGTCGTTGTTGTTGTTGTTGTTGTTGCTATTGTTGTTATTATTGTTGTTGTTTTAATGAGCCAACAATTTGTAATGTCTGTTGTCCTTAACCGCAACACAACAAGTTGACTATTTGCCAAAAATGGATACAAAATGAACAAAAAACGACAGCTGCAAATTTTGTGGCAAATAGAAAGGTTGTGGGGGGGAGGAGTGAGTGTGGTTGGCAGAGGGAGTGGAAGTGCTGGAGAAAGAGATAGAGAAAGACAGAGATAGAGTGAGAGAGCGAGAGCGAGAGAAAAGGCCTAAAGCGACAGACAGAGATGTGGATTCACCACAGTTTGTCACTTATGAATTGGACTAGCGAATTAGGCGACACTTTGTTCCTCACACTCTCCTGCTCCCTCTCTCCCTCCCACTCTCTCTCTCTCTCACTCAGCTAAAATTATCTCATTTCGTAAATCTGTTACAAACTGTCACAAATGGCATCTGCTTCTGATGGAAATCAATTCCAAATAAAATTCATAATCTAACGCTATAGACCCACCTCACATCGGTTCATATTTCCACTTGGCAGCTGTGTATAGAAAACATTCGATTGAAATGCTTTCAGTTGCTCTAAAACATTTCAACTCTTAGCTATTGATAGCTGAGCAAAGTGGAACTTGAACGCTGTAAGAACAGTGTTGAAAACTGCTCCAGTAAAGTAAACACTTTGAATGTTGATAGAGTTACATGTAAATTGGTATTGGTATTGGTATCGCTAAGTCTGTGAGCAACCCAGTGCTTAGTGCATATACAACTATAACTATTTGCAAGCTAACTGTAGCCAGTACTTTTTAACGTGCACACTTCTAACTTAACAGTTGCTTAGCTTATACTCTTCTTAAACACATCTGAAAGTTTCATTGATATCTCTTTAGTTATAAGAAAGATATGGAGAAAAGAAAGAAAAAAGAAAATCTCATTTTGCATTGAATTGCTTTGCAATACCAACATGCGTGCGAGCGAGACATAAATATGTGTGTATACTTGTATTGACTTGTGTATTCACATGTACACACACACATATATACAGAGTAAAGTGCAGGGAGATGTGCATGCTCAATCAGAAGCTGAGTACTATATCACTGCAAACGCTGCAATGCCAAGCACTACAAATTCTGAAATTTATGTACTTCATTTTGGAACTAACCAACACTGTCAAATATCACATTTGAGGCTGTGAGGCCGCCACTAAATATTTATCATCTTGTTATTGATGTTGGGAATTGGGATATTTACGGCTTAGTTTATAATAATAATTACAGGGTATTATACTGTCGTGTGCGCTCGACTGATCTGCTTGTTAGAAACTGTATTATATTCTTTATTAATCTGTCCTTAAAATGTCATTCTCTTTCTTCTTTTCATCTCTTTTATTTTCTTTCTTCTCTTCCTGCTTCAAAGCAGCTCTTGCTTCGCCATACTTCAGTCTCCTCTTGATGCACAGGGCCGCTCTAAGCACTAAAGTCTTCAAAAAAAACCAACTGTTTATGGATATGTCTAGCTTTTGGCAAAGACTTGGGCTTGAAAAGCTTCATCCGAGTGCTAAGTTTATGTGTATTCCAGCAACATTTCTATCTCTCTAGAAGAATATACTCCAAGTTCCTATGAAGCAGATAGTTTAGAATTGCTCAGCTGATAGATTCTTTCACATGATTTGGTCTTTCTTCAAATTACATAGAAGTTCCTTTAAAATTGTATCCTCCATTTTCTTATTCTTCTTCTCCTTCTTCCTGCCAAGCAGCTTTTGCTTTGCACTACTTTGCTTACCTCTTGATTGATGAAGCTTCTCTGAGCTAAACTAAAGTTTTGCTTGTGCAAATAACAAATTACTATAGATAATCTCTTGCTTAAGGGAAAGCTTCAAAATGTCTTTGACTATTGCTCTGTAGAGTTCTTCTCTCTCTCTCTCTCTGTAGAAGATACTCTTTCTCAAATCCAAATCGAAGAGTTCCTCTTACCTGGTCACTACTGAGTTCGACCCGTTTGAACTTTTATTTAAAAATACTTTCAAATTCTTGCTCTCGCCTATTTCTTTCATCATCCTCAAGCCGCTTAGCTATGGCTATGCGCTGCTCTCCCTTCCCTTCGATTCGCTTTCATTAAAAACTTTCCCGGCTCTCAAATATGTTTGCTTTTGTCAACTAGAATTCAACGCAATTGCAATGGAATTGTATGGAATTCTTTCATTTAAATGCTGTCTATGGCAGTTAACATTTAGCTAAGGGTTGTTGCACATGCCGTATACGTAATTTATAGTTAAATAATGCCATATTACGTATACGTAATTTACGTAAAGCAAAAATAATTACATTTCCTGTTGTGCGAGAAAACAAAAACTGCGGTCATTAGACAAAGTCTGATTTAGTCAGTAAGAACAAACAAACAAACAAACAAATTGACAAACAAAAAGTTGCTCTCACTCTCTCCGTCTGTCTCTGTCTCTGTCTCTGTCTCTCACTCTGTCGCTCTTTCGCACACTCTGTCGCTGTCTCTGTTTTTGTGTCCTTATTAAGAGATGCCAAGTGACAAATGGTTAACGTTAAAGTGGGAATTCAGCTATTACCCCGACTACTTAAACAGTTCGCTAAGGGTTACAGGCAGGTGTGTGTGTGCGTGTGTGTGTGCACAACATTCCTTTTCCATTTGGCAGCAGCTTTAATTGTTTTTTAAACACATTTTAAGCGCTTTTTGAAAACGTTGTCGGCAATAAACAAAACGTCAAGCATCAGCAAACACACACACACATACACACACACACACACTGACACACTGACACATACACACACTCGCACACAACAATCTTAGGCGCAACACAAGTTGGCGACAAACATTTCAATTGAGAGTGCCCAACTAAGTCTTTGCCATGGAAATGGAGCGTGCAACAAAATGAGCGCACAAGTGTCATAGTGTGTGTGTGTGTGTGTGTGTGTGTGTGTGCGCGCTAGTGAGATTTACCTTGAAGTGAACAGCTTTTTAACACTTTTACTTTTCACTTGCAGCAGCAACACCAGCATTCGCAATGGCAACACATTCATTTAATTTGACGGCATTTTTCCCCCTCAACAACAACAACAGCAACAGCAGCAGCAGCAACAACAACAACAACAACAACAATGAGCTGGGGAACGTTAGCAGCACCAGCCTAATTGTCGTCTATCTCAAGTCGACAGCAACAGTCGCTGCCCCCAATGCCGAGGGCTCTGTTGCTGTTGCTGTTGCTCTTGTTGTTATTGTTGCTGTTGTTGCTGCTGCTGTTGTTGTTATTGTTGCTGCCGCTGCCGTCTGTTTGCTGTCTCAGCGCAAAATGTTGCTGCTCTAATTAGAATGAAACGATTTTCATTTTGCATTTTCATGTTGTCGTTTTCATACCCATTGCAAATGCCCAAGGGAGAGTATTCTCACTTTGTGCAATTGTATGCAACACACAAGGTGCTTTACATTAGCAGCAATACAAATTATTCATTTATTTATTGGGCCATCTTTAATTAATTAGCAACAACTTTTGTTGCTTAATACAAAATATTTAATTTCAAGAAATGCATTTGTTGTCTGCATACAAATGTGCTTCATTAGCAACAAGAGGCGAGAGTTTGCTATTGTTCGCAATACCACGCAAGATTATGAAAGTGAACTTTGATAGACCAAAGAAATATAAAAGTTATTAAAGACATAATAATAATAATAATTTACATAATAAACTTAAGAAGAAGCAGACTCTGTATAATAATAAACAATTATGCTCTCCATCAATCCTAGAAACTTCATTACAATGGCCTAATAAACCCAAAACATATGAGACTTTTAAATTGTGCAATAACAAAAGAAGGAAGCAGCAGCACTTAGGCAATAGTAATTAAATATATTCCATGCTCTATTTAACCTAAAAGTTTCATAAAGATAAATTAAAAAACACAAAAGTTATGGCACTAACAATTTTTTCATAGTAAAGTAAAGAAGCAGCAGCCCTGACGCCTGCTTAACTATAAATATTATAAACTAAGCGCTTAAGCTATGCTAAAAATTGCAATACATGTGCTTAATAAACACAAAAGATATGAAAGAAATCAATTTAAAAGAAGCATATAAAGTTGCAGGAAAGAAGAAGCAGCTTGGATATGGCTTAGCATAGCGTGCAGCACGTTTGTTACGCTATGCAAGCATTTGAAAGTGCTGAGAAGTGTATGTGTAGGCGTGGCAATTACTTTTTTTTTAAGGTTACAGGGTATCACGTAGTCGAGCACACTCTTGCTTGTGGCTCTAGTTTTGTGTTTTTTGTTGCTGCCCTGGCCCAAAATGAATAATTTATGCTGTCGTCGTCGTCGTCGTCGCTGTTGTTGCTGCTGTTGTTGTTGCTACTGTTGTTGTTGCTGCTGCTGCTGCTGTTGCTGATGCATGCAAAATTCATAGAAATTATGCTCGAAGATTTTCCATTTCCATTTGAATTTTAATCGCAAATGTAATGCGCACCACGCCCACATTTTCTAAGGCGCAAGATGTTAGCTGATTTAATTGCTTTGCCGCGCCCCACGCAATCAGCAACAACAACAGCAGCAACAACAGCAGCAACAACAACAGCAGCAGCAACAGCAACATGAAGACATTTCAAGTGCCAAAAAGTGAAGCAGCAAGTTTTCGCTGAGCCAACTTAACTGACTCTGAGTCTGAGTTTGAGTTTCAGTCTGAGTTTGACCTGCATTAACTGCCTTCAGTCCGCGAGTGAATACACTTATTCATTTACTCAATTCATTCACTTAATAGTGAGTCATTCAGTTGTGCCAGCTTCTGTTATGCTTGGTTAGCTGCTTGATTACCTTTTGGCCAAATGACTGACAACTGTTGTTGCTGCTGTTGCTGTTGTGGCTGTTAATGATGTTGCTATTGTACATGTAAAGTTGTCGTATTACTGCCAAAAAAAAAAAAGAAATACAAATAAAATGAAAGCAGAAGGAATAGCATTGCTATCTAAACAGTTGCTGAGAGACTTGACAGCTGCTGTTGCTGTTGCTGCCAATTTGTTGCTGCTGGCCAATTGTAGTTGCTGCTATTGCAGTTGTTGCTGCTGCTGCTGTTGTTTGCCCTTTGGCTATGCATTGATAGCACTGCCAATGTGCTGCTTGCAGTAAGTTTGCCAGCAGCAAAGCAATAACAAGCAGCAGCAGCCATCAGCCAGCAGCCAGCAAGCAGCAACTAGCAAACTAACAACAACAGTTGCAGCTGCAATTCAAGATTGCTGGTTGCTTGTATTGCTGTTTAGTCAATCAGCTGGGTCAGCAAACAAATTACTTTATAAATTATAAGCAATGAATTGCTCTTGCTGCTGCTGCTGCTGCTGCTGCTGCTGCTGCTGCTGCTGCAGTTGCTGCTGTTGCTTATTTTATCCATATGCAAAGTTCAATTGCAAGCAATTAGTTGCAATAAACGGATTTCATTTGAATGTGTCAATTATTTATTCAGTTGCAGGAGTTGTTTATGCATTCATTGCTGCCAGCAAAGCTGACAACAACATTACCCAACTAACCCCCTTCGGCAGCAGCAGCTAACCCCACGGCAATATCTGCAATTGCTGTTGCTGTTGCTGTTGCTGTTTCTATTGCTGCAAATGCTTTTATCATAAATAAATTGATTTTGCTCTTGTGCGCTTACAATCTATCAAATGATTTTGTAGTGTTGCTGTTGCTGTTGCTGTTGCTTTTATAAATCAATTGCAGCAGCAACAGCAACAACAACATCTTTGTTGTGCCAACTCATTTTTCAGGTCAGAGGTCTAAATGTTCATTAATTTTATCAGCAGCAGCGGCGGCGGCAATGTCGTCGAGGAAATCAAAAAGAAATCGTAGCAACTGTCAGCAACATCAACAGCAGCAGCTGCAACAACAACGACAACAACAACAACTTCTTTATGCAACATCAACGTATTTTATTTATTTATGCTGTTTGCAAACATAGAAATTGCATTGCCAGCAACTACCCCTCACATCTTGTATCGCGCTCGTGCAACTATTTCTAAGTGTGATGCAAATGCAACGGCAACGGCAACGGCAACGGCAACGACAACTTGCAACTGCAACTGCCAGCGGCAGCAACAGCAGCAGCAGCAACAACTGGCACTCATCGGATGCACATTGCTAATGTGTTTGCGATTCGTCTGCACGATAGCAATGCATCCACCTAGCAACTATTTAAGATGCATAGAGTTATAGTACAAATATCATAGACCATATATGCGAGGGTAGTTCCAAAAATAAATACGTTTAGTTGCAAATTGTTTTAAATACTTCAATAGAGCAACTTGTCATACCACCCTCGCATAGGCTATGCATAATGTACCTTGAAATGCTGTTCTATCTCTCTCGCACTCTTTCTCTCTGATGTTAACTCCACTGTTAGCAACTGTTAACAGTTTCCCTGCACTGTTAATGCGTGTCTTACTTCAACACTTAAATACTTCTATTGAACAACTTGTCATACCACCCTCGCTTATGCTAAACATAATGTAAATTCAATTAAAATGCTATTAGCATATGTAATCTCTTTCTCTCTCTCTCTCTCTCTGTTTCTCTGGCCCTGACGTTAACTCTTAAATCATGCTGTTAACACGCTGTTAGCAACACTTAACAGCTGCTGTGCAATGTTAATGCGAGTCTTGCCACACTGTTAAGTGCTTTGTGACAACTTTAAGGCACTTAACACACATTTAAAGCTCGCAATTTGCCCAACGCTTGACCCAACGCATAGACAAGTCTTAAAGATGCCCACGCAAATTCAACTCTCTTGCTCTTTTCTGCCTTTCTCTCTCTCTCTCTCTCTCTCTCTCTCTCTCTCTCTCTCTATCTATCTCTATCTCTGTCTCATTGCTCAGGCACTCCCCTTCAATTTGCGAAAATAAAAAATTCTTTTTATATATTTTGCTTTCTCGCAATTCTATGGCCTAACGTGATGAAGCCATTGACCAAGACACACACACACACATACACACAATGCCCTCAGTTAATAGATTTATGGCATTTACATATACCGACCAGTAGAAACCACGCCCACTGCCCACTGCCCACGCCCTTTTTGATTACCTACATATTTTGCTGGCAGCAACGGTTGCTGCTGTTGTCGTTGTCGATGTTGCTGCTGCGCATTAAATGAGAATGTCAGCAAGTCGAGCAAACAATAAATACGACTTCAAGTTGAACTTCTGCTCCTCCCCTCATCACACGCCTCATTTCCACGCCACGGGGGCTTCCAGGGGGAAATATGAAAAATTTGCCCAAAAAAGAGAACAAAAAAATTCGGAAAAAAAATAACTTCAATGGTTGTCGTTCGTTTTCTCAGTGCCTTTTGTGTTAATAAACAAATAATCTACTTAAGTTCCACAATAAAAAGGCAACGACAAAGTCATAAATGGGCATAGGCAATGTAAGTAGCAACATTGCACTGAGCGAAATGAAGGGGTTTGAAACATATGTCAAATGATAAAGAAATATTGAAAGCATTTTGTATTGCTGCCTAAACAAACTCAACATTTGCCATAGTGTAGCAACAATTTGTTAAACTAAAAACGTTTCTTATTTTAGTTAAAATCTAATATTACTGCTAGACTTTGCGCGCAGTGTAATCGCTCTAAATCTTAAAATTATAAATTTATTTACATTTTTGTATTATATTTTAACTGTATTTTCTATTCAGTATAAAATTCTTTCTTTTAGTTTTTGTTTTTTGTTTTTTTTTTTTTGCTAATAATAATACATTGATTTCTCTCAGTGTAGGCATACATAAATATGCGAACAATACGCAAACAAGCGTCCAGAGAAAGCATAATAAAAAAAATGATTTCCACACAATTTATTTGCACGCACACAACGCCAATCACTGCATAAATGTTCCAAATAGACAGGGTGAGAGAGAGAGAGGGGAGAGAGAGAGAGAGGGAAGGCAGATAGGGAGTGAGTGAGAGCTATTAGCTAAGCAATGGTCTGCGTGTTGCTGTTGTTGTTGTTGTATCTTGGGGGCGCCATTGTTTGGCTTCTCCACTCTTTGTGCGTTGATTGATCGGTTCTGAGTTGCCGCTGGGACGTTAATGTGCATTTAATTGACGCTCATTAGCCAGCAGCAATAGCAACAGCAGCAGCTACAGTTTCAGCAATGATAGCCACAGCAACATTTTAACCTGCAGCAACATAGGCAGCAGAAGCAACATCAGCAACAGCAACAGCAACACGATCAGCATCAACTGTAGCAGCAGCAACAGGAGCAAAAGAAGCAGCAGCAACAACAGTGAGAGTTACAGCTTTAATTGGAGTAATACTGCCAGCAGCCCCAGCAATACCAACAGCAATACCAACAGCAACATGAATAACAGCAGCAATAATTGCTTTAAAAATAACAACAAGAAGAAGAATAGAAACATTGCTAGTAACAGCTTTAGTAGAAACAGCAGCAACATCAATAAGAAGCACAGCAACAACTGTAGTTACGGCAGCACTGACAACAACAACATTAGCAACATCAATAGCTTTACTACGAGCAACAACAGTTGAAAATATGTACATATATATAAATTTATCAGCAACATCAATAGCAAAAGCAGCCACAGCAGCAATTGTAATAACAACAGCAGATATTATATCATCAGTATCAGCAACAATGCGCTAAGCAGCAGCAACAACAACTGCAGCATCATGAACAGCTTTAGCAGCAGTGTAAGCAGCAACTGTAAGAGTAACTTCTTTAGTTGCAGTAACAGCAGCAGCAACAACTGCAACAGCAGCAACAATTACAGCAGTGGTCAGAGCAGCAATATCAACAACAACATTGCACATTATCTTAGCAACTACTATAACAGCAGCAACTGCAGTAACAGCAGCAACAGCAGCAACAATTGCAGTGCCTTCAGTGACAATAGCAGCAATACCATGTCGATGCACAACATCTGCAATACTAGCAGCAACAACAGCAACAGCAGCAAGCACTGCTTCTGCATTAGCAACAACAGCAACAGCTACGACAGCAGCAATAAACAGCTTAGCAGCAGCAACATCAACAATAACAACTGGAACAACAATAATGTCACACTCGATCTTCCCAACTTCAGACATGATCAATGTGTCTCCTGCTACTCTTCCTCCCCTTGCTGCTCTTTCTGCTGCTGCTAAGCCTACGCCCTACTACTAATTCTACTCCTATTTCTACTCCTCTTCGTTCTCCTTCATCTCTCACTCCAGTCTTTGCCCCGCCCACATGTACATCCACCCTCACTATCTCTCTCTCTCTCTCTCTCTCTCTCTCTCTCTCTCTCGCTCTCTCTCGCTCTCACTCGATCTTCCTCTCTGCTTCCCACAGCAGTTTCCCCTCTATAGTTAATGAATCACGCCGCTTGTATGCGTTGCTCTTGCCACAATCTGTAGCATTTGTTGGCACGGCTCTTGCTTTTGCTTTGGCTTTTCACTGCATTTTTCCTTTCAGATATTTTCCCCTCGTCAGTTGATTTATGCGCAGCTTATCACACATGTTTGTGGCACGATAAGCGGCAAGCAACTTTTATCAAACGATTTAAATATTATCAAAGCGTGAGAAGCGTCGAAAATGGCACACACACACACACACACACGCACACACACACACTCGACACACACACACACACACACACACACACACGCACACTGTGGCTCACTCGCCCATCTCTGCATTATTTTTAGAGTCATTTTCCTGCCATGGCAATCGCTCGTCGTCGCGTCTGTCGTCGCTTGCAGCCAGGATATCATTTTTATGGCTCTCTGATTTATGGCCAACGATTGCATTCGCCTGGCAGTTAAATGGTTTATGGCACGCTGCTGTTGCTGTCGCTGTCGCTGTTGCTGTCGCTGTCAAATCAAATTAAAACATAGCACAAGATGAACAGAACAAGCAGAAGAGCAGCCCAGCAGCAGCAAAGTAGAGATTACCCTCTCTCTCTCTCTCTCTCTCTCTCTCTCTCTCTCTCTCTCTCTCTCTCTCTCTCTCTCTCTCTCTCTCTCTCTCTCTCTCTCTCTCTCTCTCTTGTAAATATAGATGAATTACAAGTGCTCGTTCACAATAATGTTAATGCTCGATAATGATACAGCATAAACATTATGTGCATTTTCTTTATGGAAACCATCAAATTATTTGCAATTGCTTTTATTATATAACAACAGCCGCTTTCAACTGCATTTCGTTTAGAATTCGCAACTAGTTTTAGCCTAAATCACATTAAGGAAGCGCCTAGTTAATGTTTATGATAATCCGAATCCATTAAATTATTTAAAACAGCTCAAATAACAATAGATACTGAGTTTTGTGAGTGATTTTACTCTGCACTTCGTTTACAATTCGCAACTAGTTCAAACGAGAAAAGCATTATCTAAGCACTTATGATTTTTTTAATAAGAATTTTCGGTATAATATCGATTAAATTATCCAAAATCTTTAGTATATCAACAGAAACAGACTTAACAGCTGCTTTCAACTGCACTTCGTTTACAATTCGCAACTAGTTCTAGTCGGATTAGCATTAAGTAAACGCCTAGATTATCATAATGATAATAATGATCTATCAAACTATTTATAACAGCTGAAAAAATAGCAAAAACTGAGTTTGCATGTGATTTTACACCGCACTTCGTTTACAATTCGCAACTTGTTTTGGCAAGAATCAAATTAAGTAAGCGCTAAGCATTCTCATTTTGGAATTCATTAAAATATAATTAAAATCGTCAAAAGAACAACAGAAGCAGACTCACTTACATTACGTTTACAATTCGCAACCAGTTTAAGCGCGAATAACCTAAAATATGTGAATGGTTGTATTTAAAATAAGCTAAGAGTTGTGGGGAAGTGTTTAGAAATAAAATAAGGAATTGTGGCATTCGCTAAATATGCAGTTCAGACTTAGCTTGATAAGGAAGACAGTTGAAGCATTCTTAGCTTATAAATATAATGCAATCCAGAATGCTTCAACTGTCTTCCTTATCAATGTTTAATAAAAGCACAGCTCTTTAAGTAATTATAACATTTGTAAATCACATTATGCTGTATAAAATCACGCATTTCTATAAGCAGACAGTGAGATTGGTATAATTATTCTAAATAGCAACAAAAAAAAAAACACTGTTGTAATTCTGCAGAAAGTAACTTTGTTTTTTTAAATGAAGTTATCAAGTTTTCTACAAATGCAGTTTGTTTGTACTTGCACAGGAAACATAGAAATACAATTATAAATTTAAATTAAAATTGCAACCGCACGGAGTTTAATTAAATTAGGCATAAATTACAGCATTCGCATTATAAGGACGTTGAACTCGCAGCTATCAACGGATAAATAACAAAGTGCAACTAAGAAAGCTTTGCTTTTAGTTAGAGATTTGGGACATCATCAAGAGAGTAAGAGAGAGAGAGAGAGAGAGAGAGCGAGAGAGCTAGAGACGGAGTAAAAGCCCAAGAGCGACTGTGAGTTGTGAGCTCCACAAATTGTTCTACATTTTGATGGGAGTTTTTAATGTTAAAGTAAAAAACTTGTCTCGCTGCAAATGTCACATGGCACAATCAATAAAAGACTTTTATGCTTGTCTACTTACATCAAGTTGAACAAACATAGAGCTACAGCTCCAAAGAATCTTTCTCCAAAAAAAAAAAAACAACAACAACCGCTCCCCTCCCCTGCCCTGTCCAGTACCACGAGTTGCTGCACGATTTCTCAACTGCTTTAGACTGTAGAACTGTGGCATCAAATGTGCTTGATGCTGTTTGTTAGATGTTGAAGCCATTTACTTTATTGTTGTGCCACGATTGCCACAGCGAGGGGCACGCAGAGAGTGGCAAAGAGGGAGGAGGAAGGATTCGAAGAAAGAGAGAGATAGATATGAGAAGGGCCAGAGATAGATATAGTTTATTTTGCTGGAAATCCCTAATGTGCAGTTAGAAGCACTTTGTCAGGCAACAGATGGAAAACAATTGATAAGGCATGGCTAGCCAAATACCCTGTAAATAATGCTTAAAGTGTCTAAATTTATCATTATTGATTTAAGTTTTTACAGCGTATATTTTGTTTAGTTTCTTTTTTTTTTAAATATAAAATATTTGTGGACTTAGATTTTTTTATTTACTTATTTATTTGCAATGTTTTATAATTATAAATTAAATTGTATTTTATTATTTTACTATTTTATTTATTATTTTTTTATACCCTGTACAGGGATATATTAACTTTGTGAAAATAATTTTTGTAACAGGCAGAAGGAGTCATCTCCGACCCTATAAAGTATATATATTCTTGATCAGCATCAACAGCCGAGTCGATTGAGCCATGTCCGTCTGTCTGTCCGTCCGTCTGTCCGTCTGTCCGTCTGTCCGTCTGTCCGTCTGTATGAACGCGTCGATCTCAGCAACTATAAGAGCTAGAGACACCAAATTTGGCATCAAGGTTCCTGTATACCATACGCAGATCAAGTTTATTTTAAATTTTGGATACCTCCCCCCTTCCCCCGCAAATCGAAAAAAACGAATAATAGCCACATTTTTCAACGTAGACACTTCTAACTTAACAGGTGCGTTAAGAATTATATGTAGAAGGAACGCTGAAAGTTTCATCAAGATCGGTTTGTAAATAAGACAGATAATCAGCAATAAAAGTTATTTTTCCACGGAATCTTAGAGCAGCAGGCAGCACATGTGTGCGAGCGAGACAGCGAACGACTGTGACACATGCGTCTGCTTACCATGTGTGCATATTTGTGCGAGCGAGATAGGGAACTACTGCGACACAGGCATAAGTAAATTAAGTGTCGTAACACTCAGCTTTTGATTGAATATGTATAAATATGTGAAAGTGAGCTGCTATAAGCAAGCAAAGAATTCATATGCAAAATGAGAGTTTCAAAGGGGTTTTCTTTAAACACCTGTTATGTTCTTACTTTTATTTTAATCAAAGTATCTATTATCAAAATACTCTTAATATAGAAGCCTGTACAGGGTATTATACTGTCGAATGCGGTCGACTGTAGCCTTTTCGACTGGTTTATTTGTAATAATTTGAATTTTATTATCTAATATTAACCAATAAAATATTATTAAAAGAATTATTAAGTATTAAAAAAATACTAAAACATTGAAAAAATATAAGTTTAATAATAAAAATTTTAAAATAAATTTATAAATAAACAATCTAAGATATTAAACTTACAAAAATGAAAAATTACTAAAAAAAAAAAACTCAACAACAGAAAAAATATTATTAAAAATATTACTAAGTATTAAAAAAATACTAAAATAATATTGAAAAAATTTAATAATATTAATAAAATTTTAAAATAAATTTAAAAATTAATAATCTAAAATACTAAAATACATTAAA
Source organism: Drosophila funebris (assembly GCA_018901825.1). Lineage (NCBI taxonomy): Eukaryota > Metazoa > Arthropoda > Insecta > Diptera > Drosophilidae > Drosophila > Drosophila funebris. The sequence continues at coordinate 1,132,382 of JAEIFK010000455.1, read as the reverse complement.
AAGAAAAAATACTAAGCAAAAATAAAAAATAAAAAAAAATAAAAAAATAATAGTAAGTAAGCATGCCCGCTCGTCGCTTGCAAATTTACAGGGTATCTGAACGACAGACAATAGCAGCCCAGTGCGGTTGACATTTGTAACAGGGCGTGGCTCGCTGGCAATGGGCATGGTTATGGCTATAATAGGTTTGGGTTATTGTTAAGAGAAGGTGGCAGTGGCGGGGCAGAGGAACAGAGAGAGAGAGAGAGAGAGAGATAGAGAGGGGTGTAGAGAGTAGTAGAGAGGAAGGTGAAAAGATGAAAACGATACAAAATACGCAGACGAAAAACTATAAACGAGGCAACAGCAACAATTGCAATTCACAAACTGCAACAGACAACAACAAGAACAGCAAGAACAGCAACAACTTCCAACTGACAACAAGCAGAGCTAAGGAAGCACACAGATAAAAAAAGAAACTCATGCAAGTCTGACAAATGTCAACAATGTTGATTTATTTGCGTTTACATTTATTTATGATATGCAACATTTTTCCAAATGCAATTTTTCTGTTTTGTGGCGCCCCTCCCCTCCCCTGCTGCTTCTGCTGCCAGCGAGACGAGGTTTTGCATAATGCATTGTTGTTGGTGTTGTTGTTGCTGTTATGTCTGCCAACTTGAAGTTGACCGTCTGTTGCAGCCAAGTGTTGGCATAACTCTTTTTAGCCCGAACTTCTTGGAAATGCAACTCCAAGAAGGGAAGCAACAACAACATCATCATCATCATCGTCGTCGACAGCGCTGTCATCATCATTCTCCCACTCGAGCACTCAGTAAATATTGCTGCGAGTCAGCTGACTATAAGAACGACATTGTGCTAACAATGCACGACTAGCACTTACCCTATAAAGTGCGCTAACTTTATGTGCAGCTCACTGTCAAATTATGTTTATGCTGCATCAAATTGTCTTGCTTAAGCAAAAGAAATAAATGTTAAAAAAAATATAAATTTAAATTTAAAATGAAGTATAACTCAAATATACCCTTTAATTATTCTTCTACGTGCTAAATTCAACTGTTTATGCTTTAAAACCTGAGAGAGAAGTAACTCTTTCTCATTAGTCACATATTGTTTAGACTATTGGCTTATTGCAGGGTATATTAAGCGTGCATCAGGCAGCAATATATGCTGTTAGCTGCTTCTTTAAGCTCATCAATTTGCAACACCAATAGTTTCAGTGAACATTTTCTTTGCGACCAAGCTGCTAATTTCCCAAGTAAACTGTCTGCAATATTCATTAAGTGATTTTTCATGCTACCAAAAAAAGTTTTTTAAGCACTTTGAAATTGAAAGGATTTCTAGACAATTTCGCACATTTATTTTGAGAATATTAATATAATATAATTTATCTTTGAACTATTTCAATTCTGAAAAGCAATTTTATGTAAGCAGCAACTCAATTTAAGTCAAATTGCCACGCGCATTTGCATAAATCAAGTTTAACAGCTATTGAAGCTGTTAACACAACAGACTGTTCTCTTTAGTATTTTAACTATGAATCGCATTTACCACAACAAAATGAATGTAATTCTCTTAAACACTGATCTACTCGCCGTTAACAGCTGTTAGCATAAGATAAAGTGAGAGTTGAGTGAAGAAAACATGCGAACTAAGACTCGCATTAACATAAATCTGCACACGTTAAAAGCTATTACACATAACATAAATGTAATGTCTCTTACACAGCGCCACATTGGTTTTACTCTTAACAGCTGTTAACATAACACATAACAGACTGCTTACAGAGCATAGCACGCATTAGCTTGTATCAGCAGCTGTTAGGCTAATGAAATGGGTACACTTAACATTGACAGTTAACAGAAGGCAACACTTGAACATTTAGAGAGTGCTTAACAGTGTTGCGCTATGTTAACTACATATATCAACGTAAATCATTATTATTCCATTAATCAATTATGTGATTTCTTTGTCATTTGAAGAACTTTCGTCATCAATCACACTTTTTACTCACATGCTCTCTCTCTCTCTGTCTCGTTACAGGTGCGTTATTGCTACTTCCCAAGCTGCAGCTCTAACTGTGCTCCATTGTCATTTGCTCGGAAATTAAATGGAATTTTCTCTACAGATTTTCTTCAACTTTTTTTGTTCACTTTTACACTTTATTTTGCTACTTGTTTTTGTGCTCGTTTTCAGTTTCATTTTCGTTTTCATTTTCGTTTATGTAATTTCCAAAATGGATTATGTTCTCGTGCTGCAGTTTCCCCTCTCGTCTCTCCCCTTTCCCCCTGCTTGCTGTCGTTCTGCCGTCCTGTTTTGTCAACACAACAAAACTTTAGTGGCAAAACATGTTCCATATTGCATTTCGACTCCAGCACATTGAAGTGTTTCCCCAATTTCATTTTTTTTCTCTCTCTCATCGTGCCTCCTTTTCCCACTTTTTCCTCTGTCTATTTTTCACAAGTTCCCCCCCCTTCCCCCTTTATTAAGGGCTCTTTTCATTTCCAGCTGCAATTGCAACTCGCCTAGAAATTTTACTCTGTCGTCTGTCATTTTGTTGCCTTATTTTGTGACTTGCTCTCAAAGCTTTGCTTCTCACGATTGACACGCAAATCTGACTGAGTGTGTCTGTTGTGTGTGTGTGTGTGTGTGTGTGTGTGTGTGTGTGCATTTGGCAAAATGCCATTATAATTATATGTATATTGGAGTCTTATGCTATATCAAGTGTGCTTCATGTTGCTCTCTGACAACAACAACAACAACAGTCGCTACAGCAACAACACTACAACATGTTGTTCCTGTTATTCTAGTTGTTGTTGTTGTCTGCCAAACCAAATAAATCAAATTGTAATAAAGCAATGGCAAAAACATTTCCAAAAGAACAAAAACATGCGCCAAGCAAAACCTCAAACGAAAAAGTCTGCCACAAAAAAAAAAACCCCCCCCTCAGCTGGCACTGAGAAAAACTACAACTCCTTCGGTGGAAAGTCGTCATAGAAAAACATAGAGAAAAAAATAGAACAAAAACCAGTTTGAACAACGCATAAAAACAACGCAGAAAATGTTTGCGTCAAGCCGAAAGTTAATGATCTATTCGACAGATGTCCGCTGTCTAAGCTCCCCTCTGGCTTAGCCCACCCTATGGTGCCTGCCTACAACCTGCCGCCCCCTTTTGGGGCACATCAGTTGGCCAGAAAATGCGTGCCTTTAAAATGCAGCACATGCCACTTGCAGTTGCAGTTCTTTTCCTGTCTTTTTTGTGGTCTAGCTGGCTTAGTTGCCTATATAGCTACAATTTTTGTGGCAGTTGCATGCTATGCCATAGCTCTGCTGCTGCTGCTCCGGCTGCTGCTGCATCACTTGCCCCAACCATACTCACTCTGACAAGCGGGTCACGACTGACTGTCTGTGATTTGGGGTCGAGTCTGTGGCTGCAACTGCAACTCTAACACTAAAAACACAAAAAGAAGACCGAGAAAAAGAAGCAGAAGTAGAAGTATAGAAGGGAACTTGCCCCTTGCTATGGCACACACACTTGCCACTGATAGCTGCTGACATGCGAGGCATGCCTCGTGTGCCATATGAATATCAATTTGATGGCAACATTCAACTTGTGCTGACCAAAAGTCAGCTAGAGCCAACAGATGTCAGTTGTTGTGAGGCTTTGATTTCAAATGGAAAACTAAACCAAATGCAACACTTTGAATGAAACAAATGTATAACAGTATAATAGTATAACACGCATTAGCATTAACATAATGCAGCTGCTGTTAATGACACTTAACAGTAAGCTAACATGTGCATAAATGGCATTAGCTGAAGACGTAGAAATGCCAGGAATGCTGTTAATTAACAGCGCGTGCTTAATTAACATTGACAGTTCAAGCAGTTGGCATAAACTTAACAGAATGACAAACTTAATAGAGACAGTTGAAGCAGTTAGCATAAGCTTAACAGAGTGACAGATTAAAGCTGTTATTGAAGGATAATTAACAGAGACAGTTGAAGCAGTTAGCATAAGCTTAACAGAGTGACAGATTAAAGCTGTTATTGAAGGATAATTAACAGAGACAGTTGAAGCAGTTAGCATAAGCTTAACAGAGTGACAGACTAAAGCTGTTATTGAAAGATTCACACTGTTGAATACTAAGAAAAGACAAGTATCTGAAAAGTAATATTAATTTATATTATTATATATGGATGAGAAGGGTAATTAGTAATTCATGTTAATCAAATGCAATGTTAGTTGTATGTAACTATTGAAAACATTCGATGATAGTGACAATTAAACGATCATTTAAGCACAGCTTATGTTCAACTAAGTGTTAAAGTTCTTCTATAATTCTATTAAATTCTATGCTCCCTCTGAACTATAATTAGCATAAAACTAAGAGTAGTATAAGGAAGATTCAGCTTGAGATTGCCGTCACATTGATTGTTGAAGAACAGAAGAGGTTTACTCCAGTTAGCACAGCAGTAAGGGCATTCCTCTTCAAAAACTATAAATAATTTGCTTAATAGGTACTTTATATGGTTTCCCTGGATTTGCTCTTGCACTTGAAATTTGCGTCTCTAACAGTTTGAAGTGCCAAAAGCTGTGTGATCTCTTGAGAGAGGGCATTGCAATCTTGGCCATAATAATGTTCTGGCATTTAACATTTAACATTTGCCACGAGACTCACGCACAAATTGAAGTACTTAGTCTGGGCCGCACAATTGTGGTAAGCAGGGGGAAACTCCGAGGCGGGGAGGTGGGGAAAGCAAAAGTAGGGAAGGAGCCGACGCAGCCACAGCACGAAATGTTTAATTGCCCACAAAAACGCAGCAACTATAAAAATTATATACAATGCGATTAACATTAATCTCATTTCATTTCGTTTCATTTCATTTCGTTTCATTTCATTTCGTTTCGTTTCATTTCGTTTCATTTCGTTTATTAATTGGCGCGTTATGTGGTTGCGCATTTAGTGAGTTGAGCCTTGTTGGAGAGAGTTCCTCCTCCTAAGACCCCCTCTGAGAACCCCCTCTCTAGCAGCCTGGCAACCCTAGAACCCAGCAAGTTTATAGCCCCATGCTCCAAGGACGTTCACTGGCTACCCTCACACGCAATAGGCTCTTTGCCTTTGCCTTTGCCTTGCTACAAAACGTGATTAAATCGAAAAATCCATAGAGTCGTCGTTTGTCGTACTCCTTCTACATCTATTTGTGCAGCCCCCTCCACTACTTTATCGACTTCTTTGACTATACCCACTTCTTTTACTCATTCCGCCCCTTGCCACCATCATCATGGTACGACATTAAAGCATACATAAAGCGAAATTCGCAATACCGATTGCAATCTATAGTTGGCCTACTCGTACTCCTCCCGAGACACATATATATACATATATATTTATATATAAATACAGTAGTACACCCACAGCAATGGATTCTCATGGGCAGGGCCAAACAATTACTTTAGTACTTTGTTCGCTGTAAATAAAATCAAAGTCATTTTAAAAGTCTGGAAACTTTAGCATTAAAGATAGCAACACTGTGTTTCTGAACATTTTATCAAATTATTAAATAATTTAATTTAAAATTATTAAATTAATTAATTAATTAATATATTAATTTCAATAACTGAATGAATGAAAAGTTAAATCATGAGCTGAAACAATTTTCCTAAGGAAATTATTGCATTTTCCCCAGAACTATGACAGTGTGAAGTTTTTGAGCACCCTAACAGAATGTTAAATTACTGTTAATGCTAAAATGTTAAGTATGTTTTCGGACTTTCTCAATCTTTACTTTGCATTGTAATCCTTAAAAGTTTTCATTCTCTTTTAGAGCTCTGTTAATGCTATGTTAGTGTGTTAACAGTGTATTAACAGTGCTCAAGTTAATTGCTATTTCAGCTGCTAAATGTTTAATACATTTTAAAGGACTTCCTCAAACCTTTGTCCTTGCTTTGTCTTGTAATCCTTTAAAGTTTTCATTCTGTTTTTGAGTAGAGCTCTGTTTCTGCTCTGTTAGTGTATTAACAGTGCTCAATTTAATTGCTATTTCAGCTGCTACATTTTCAAAGTCTTTCACAATCTTTCCTTCTCATTGTTTTCTTGCAACTCTTTCATATTTGCCTTGCAATCCTTTAAGGTTCTCATTTTCTTTCTTGATTAAAGTTCTGCTCTTGAGCTCTGAGTGCTCTGTTAGTGTTTTTCACAGTGCTCATGTTAATTCCTACTACAGCTGCTCAATTACATTTACTTTCTATCTCTGAGCTCTCTGCCATTTTATTGCCATATTTCACGTTTAATAATTTTCTTTCGTATTTTGTTCTTTTGTTTCACAACACGGGTCGCTTTTCATAGCCCACACTCACCCTTTAACGGTTTCTTTCTCTTTTCATTTATGCCACTCCCGTTCGCTGCACGTTTCCCCCACCCGTCGCGCGGCATTGGCCATCATTAATGTGACGCTGGGCCTCTAACGAGGCCGAAATGGGGCGTCTAATGAAGCTACTGGAGGTGCAGCTATTTGCCGGGCCTTTGTCGCGTTGTTGCACACTTTTCACTTAATAGATTTTCCGCAATATTTTCTCCCATTTTCCATTTTCCTTTGTTGTTGCTGCTGTAATTTGCTTTGCATATTTTTAGGCGTCGACAAAATATGCAAACCAGCGCCGCGTGTTGCGGCAACTGGGCGTTCGACTGTGTGTGTACAATTGTGTGTGTGTGTGTGTGTGTGTGTGTGTAATGTGTGATGAGGCGTGGCCAAGTGTAATATTTTGTGCTATTTTGTAAATTTCAAACGGAGCTGCTTCACAATTTCCCTTCCCAACAACCTACAAGCCGTACCACTGCCTTTAGCGCTACCATTGGCACTACCTTTGGGCACCACCTTTACTTCTAGCCCTTGCTGCAGCCTTAGCTCCGCATCTGCCCCTACAACTTACCCGATTCTTTGCACTTCACCAGCCCCTGTTAGGTTCTTTTAGGTTCTATCCTGTAGCCCTACATCTGCCATGCGCTCTACCTCTACTCTAAGTTCTTTGGAATCTTAGCACTCACCTTACGGCAAGGTTTAGCACTGCAGGCTCTGCTGTTAGCTGCTAACTCCTATGGCTACTCCCTACCCTATAAACGTAGCTCTACCTCTAGAGGTACCTCTACATTTAGACGTACCCTGAGGTCTAGCATAGGAATTTCCACTTTCCCTGCTTCATCGCTTTCCTTAACACTGCCCTCACACCTGCTACTTCTTCTAGCTCTAGTCGTGACCCTCTGCCTGCTCCTGTCCCCAACCTGTACCCTGTAGATCTGCCTTTCCCCATGTAGCTCTCCCTCTACGCTGTCGCTCTACCTCTGCTCTATGGTTGTTCCCATACACCCTACCTCTATTTCTACCCTGTAGCTCTACCTCTACTCTGTAGCTATACCCTGTAGCTCTCCATCTACCCGTTAGTTCTACATCTACCCTGTAGCTCTGCCTCTATCCTGTAGCACTACCTCTACCTTTAGCACTACCTCTGCCCCTAGAGCTGCCTGTACCCCTGGACCTGCTTCAAACCGTAGCTCCAGCTCTACAATTGCTGCTAGCTCAAACCCTGCTACACACCTAGCCGTACTTTTGACGCTACGTCTAGCACTAACTCAAGCCGTACCCCGTTTTAGTCCCAACTTAATCAAGCTGTAAGGCGAACCCTCCTTGCCTCGATATGCGGTCATAAAAGTCATTTGGTTTTCACCTCGAAATGTATTTATAAACAACAACTACAATAACTACAACAACAACAGCAATCAACTACAACAACAAGAGCTGAGAAAAATGTTGGTATAATAACAATTTAGCTCCATTGTGTTGTTTGTGTTGAAAGTGGCGCCTTGGCATGCCACACGCTGCCTGCCACATCTCCTGCTGCCACAACCTGCCTCAACAGCTGCAGCCAGTCCATATCCATGTCCGTGTCCGTGTCCGTGTCCGTGTCCGAGTCCGTTATACGGTTTCAATGTCTTGAAATCCGTTTGGATTTAACGATTTAAGCCTTTTGCTCGATGTCGACGACGAGGAGGAGGACGACGACGTCAGCGTCAGCGTCAGCGTCACTTGAACGCAGATAAACCGAGTGAAAAGCTCTTCGGATTCTGCAGCCTTAACTGCCCCTTTCCACACGGCCCCTTCTCCCCCGACAACTAGCCCCCCCCCCACTATCAGACTGTCTTTAACTGTGGCAATGGCAGTGGGAAAGAGGGGAAGTGTCTCCCCTTGGGACTCCAGCTATCGTGTTTATTTCAATCGCATTCCCTTTTCATTTGCCGCCTTTCGTTCAACTTTCTGCCATTGACTCTGATTGTCTTCGCTCTCGCTCGCACTCACTGCGTGCTGTGTGGTGTGACCGTCTGTGCAAGTGAAGATTTTTAATGGCCTTTGGCCACTTTTGGCTTTTGGCAAATGCATTAAAGGACTAGCGACAAAAGCAACAACAACAGCAACAACAACAACAGCGACAAAAATACCAAAAATGAAAATGTTACATTTTATTTGCGAATTTTTTATTGTTTTAAATTTTCGCTTTTTATTTTATTCCCACATATTCCCAAGCCCCCCCCCTTTCCCTGTCGCCTGCCCCGTTCAATTGCAAAGCATAAAATGCTGCTGCTTCTGCTTCTTCTTCTTCTGCTTGTTCGCTGTACTTCTCGCGATTTCGCGTTCGCTTCTCTCACATTTTAATGCTAAAAGTAAACGTGCCGCTTGCGAATCGTAAAAATTCACGTACAACCAACAACAAGTTATATATATATATATATATATATATATATATATATATTTATACTATAATACCAAAGAAAAAAATGGGGGAGAAAAAATACCAAACATCGTCTTGTAAGTGTCTCTTGAGTGTTCAATTTGTCATTTGGCAACACTGGCCAGCAGGAACAAAAGATGAAGCAACACACTCGCAATGTTTGCACTGGCGCCATCTGGCGTTTGTATTCAACTCTAAATGCTTTCAAGCTAAAGTTGTGCTCATAATACTAGATCACTATACAAAGGCAAAGAGTCTTAGGTGGAGGTGGGGAGAGCGGAGAGCGTAGAGGGTAAGGAAGACGTTTACAAATACTAAAGATGCCAGAGAAGTGACTCAAGCGATGAATGTAGCGTAGAATACAGAAAGCTTTTGGGATTCTTAAATAATAATAATAGAAACTTTAAATAACAATTGTAATTATAATAATAAAAAGAATAATAATAATAATTATAATAATAATATTAATAATAATAATATTAATAATAATAATAATAATAACAATAACAAGCGGATCAGTGGAGACGCATGCCACAGTTTAGTACCCTGCACCTGCATCAGTTTTGACAACTGAAAGAGCCCAAGGCTACAGTCGAACGCAATCGACTGTGGGAGACTCTGTACATATCGTAAAAAGCTAAAATCTAAAACAAACTTGATCTGCCTGCACACTATAGGAGTGTTGTCAAATTTTGGTAACTCTAGCTCTTATAGTCCTGAGGTCTAAGTGTTCATACGTTCGGACAGACAGACATGGCTATATGGACTCGGCTGTCGATGCTGATCAAGAATATATATACATTATAGGGTCGGAGATGACTCCTTCTTCCTGTTTCGCACATTTCGTTTTCGTCGCACTTAATAGACTATGTACTTTTTCAAAGTACAGAGTCTAAAAACAAATAATAATTTTATAAAATTTTTTTCGTTTTTTATTTTGTTTAAATAAACAAAAAAACCTTTCATTGCTAAGAAGTTTATAAAATACTGTAGCTTAAATAAAGGCGACAAAGTTGTTATATTAAAATAAATACTAACGGCAGCCCAAGTTTATCGATAACTAAATTTCGTTAGCTCATTTCGATAACTTGACAACTAAGTAAATGTAAATAAAAAATTATTTAAATGATGTATCAAAGTAATATTTAAAAATATTAAGACTAAATCAAACTTATCGATAACTTGTCAAAGAATTATATATGCAGATACTGGCGGAGCAATCATTTCAATAATGAGAACAAAATAAGTAAAATACTTTATAATATTTTTGGTATTATATAATAAACGCTAACAGCTCATCAAATTTATCGATAACACCAATGCGATAACTTGACAAGTTTTATACACTTGCAAATAATCATAATTGACAATAATTGATGCTTTATTATCAAACTTTAAACTGAACAGCATTAATAATACTCCCCCTAACCGGGACACCCTAACCTGAATATCGATAACGATATTTGCCTCATTGTCGGCAATATAACTGCATATGGCTTGTGGTTAAGCCACAAATCGTTTGCCAACCAACAGCGACTTAAATAGCCATCATAATTAATAACACTTAATATCAATAAATTATTTGCAGACCAAAAATGTAAGGACACCCTACCAAAGGAGGTTCCCCCCTAACTGCACCTTAAGTGCGCGCTCCCGAATGAGAAAGTCGTTGTTCAAATCAAGTTTTAATGGCATGAGAGTAACGGAGAACGTCTGTTGTTTTTGTCACCTCAACAAACTGTCAATAAAACAGACACGCCTAACCCTCGGGTTATGTTGGGGGATGTCCGGTGCTGCGTTAGGCGGTGGAGTGCGGGTTGGGAGGTTCGACAGGACGGAAGTCAACCGAATGGGCGTATATTCAAAATAGCAACAACAATTGCCGCAGGGACATATGAAATTTGCAATTTACAAGGTTCGCAGCTCGACAATTTTTCGACACCCGTTGACCGTACCGAATTGAACGACAGGTGGCGCTTTCGTTGAAAGAGGCCATCAAGTGTTTTAATTAGCCAACGAAGCCAACGCTTGGTCGACTGCCTGTCGGTTATTTATGCCTTATTTATGCACAGACATTGCGGGCGACCCTCGTGGTTACGGTTTTAGATTGGCTGGGAATTGAGCTGACCAGGGCCAGGAATAGAGCAAAAGAGAGAGGAAAAGCCGAACAGCCGAACAGACGGACAGACGAGCTGACGGACAGACGGATAGAGGATGGGGACGTGAGTTAGGACGTCGAGTAGGACGAGTCTGTTGTGAAATACCCTGAAGTGGCGTGTGCTTCGGCCGGCCTGTTAATATGCAACATTGTTTAACTGATTGCAATGCTCTACAAATAGAGCAGACCTCCCAGTACCACCCCCCCCACACCCTATTTAACCGACTCCCCCACCGCCTGCTCAACCATACTTTGGACGCATGTGTGTCGGCAATCTTTGGCTAATTTCATATGCAATCAACCCCAAACCCCTTTTCCGAAACTTCGTCCTGTCAATTCCCTTTTGTTTAGGTGTTGGCAACAGCTGCCTCCGAACACCCTATCCTCTATCCACTTCCCCCTTAACCCTTACAGTCGCCTCCCCCCAACCCCTCCCAAACCCCTCCCAAAAGCACTTAAACCTTACCCCTAACAGGGTTGCATTTTGCCAGAATATTGCACAAATTATGAACTGGCAATTGTGTTGAACTGCGGCGGCGGAAGACGGGAGCCGGGGTGCTGGCAGCCGGCAGCCGGCAGCCGACAGCCGAGAGACGGAAGACGGAAGACGGGGCGCGGAAGCGGGTGTTTTAGTCCCAAAATTGCTATCTATAGTCTCTGACCCCATACAAGCCCCAACTTGGACATGGTTTGTAAATTTATTGACTAGGCAGATAGGCAGAGCTATTAAAACATGGCATATACACTCAAAATGTGGACTCATTTAAATTGAATTTGCTGTAATAAGTGAGGTTAGAATTGGGTAAATCCGTTAGAGGCGGAAGTTTCTTAAGAGTGAAATACGTTAAGTGATTAATAATTATATGAAATATTATAGATTATATATGATAGGCAGCTAATGATAGAGTTTGATTTGATTTGTTACACAATTATCGGGAATTTCGTTCAAATTAGTGAGGTTAGAACTGAAGAGAACCGTTAGCAAAGCAGGAAATGTAAAAGTTGCTAAAGAAGAAAATAGTTTTAATAATAGAAAAAGTTGGACTTAATAGATAGAAGTCTTGTAAACATTGATTTGATTCAACTAATAGTGTGTGTTAAAATTTAGACTCATTTAAATTAGATTTGCGCCAATAAGTGAGGTTAGAACTGACAAATTGTGTTAGATTGAAAGATTCTGTAGAAAAATTGAAGTGAAATAAGAGAATAAGTAAGATTTTAATAATAAAAAGCAGAGATTGAATGCTTTGATTGAATTTTATTGGATTTAATTGGATTTATTGCAAATCTGCGCAAAAGTGAGGTTAGAACTGGTAAAAACCCGTTAGGAATATTTGAAGTTAAGAAAAAAATTAAGTAAAAAAGTAAATAGAGTAGATAGTAAGTAAATAGAAATAGAAATAGAAGTACTGAGAAATGCAAGGCAAAAAAACAAATTTTTATTTGAGTTGATATAACCTTAAGCATACCCTGTAAATGTAGAAAAGCGCAGTGCTGCTTAAAGCCTTAAAGCCTTTCCTTAAGTATCTCAACTCTCAGCCGTTTACCTTACGCATTTCTGTCAGCTTTGAATGTAACTCATGGCCTCCACTTGCAGCTCCGCAATGGGTTTATCCAGCTTCAGATGAGAACATAACCTCAACAAAAGAAAAAAAAACACCTTAACCTCACTTAATGAAGTCACCTAACAATGCCAGAGCTCTGGCATCTCATAAAAACTACTTTGTGGACGTTTCTAATCAAGTTGAAGCTACTGCATGCTATGCGTACCTCTTCATTTGTAATATAGCTAATAAAATTGGATAAGGAGCTGCCAACTTGCTGGAAAGTGTTTCATTTCTTTATGCTGGCATCGGGGCAAGTTAACAAATGTGTTCAATCCCAAACCGTCGCGACGCTACGGCTTTCTCAATCTATCTTTCTCACTCTTCTCGCTCTCTCTCTCTCTCTCTCGCTCTCTCTCCTGCTCTCTCTCTCTCTCTCTCCGCTCTAACTCCCATTAAATGCCTGTAAATTGAAGCACAAAAACCGCTTCACGTTGCACTCGACTGAAGCGTTGCCACTGTTTGCTGCATGCAATATGCGCCCACTGTGGCACATGGCTAGGGGAAAAGGCTATAACGGGGATGACGATGGGTGGAGTAGTGTGATGGAGGGGGGGAGGAGGAGTTGGCGCAAGAGATCCGCGAGGCACTCGAGCAACGCCCGTTGGACATAAATCAAGTCGACTCTGCCACAGCTGCGTTGCCCACGCGTTGCAAGTGCCACAAAAGCAACGCCCCCCCCAGCCCTCTCCCACACCATCCACCTCTGCCACGCTGCTTGCCACCCAATGCATGACTGCCACGCCCACTTGTCCATAGGCAAATAAAATTGCCGTTAGGCGCAAAACAAACAAGCAAATGAAATGCAGCAAACAAAATGATTTCGAGTCAAGTTTGAGGAGTTGCAACTGCAACTTGTGGCAACTAATGAATGCAGCTCCCTCCCGCTCCCTCTTTCTTTCTCTCTCTATGTATAGGTGTGTATGTGAGTGTGTGTGTGTGTGTGTGTGAGTGTGTGTGAGTGTGTGTGTGTGTGTGTGTGTGTGTAATTCTTTCAATTTATGCACGGCAAACTGAACGTTTTGGCAACTTGCAGTGCTTCATAAACTGTAGACTTTGATGGCAAGATAAAGCACACAGTTTGAAGCACACTGGTGCAGTTAAATGGGGTGTGCTCGACATGCAGATACCCATACGCAGAAAACTAATGAGGGAGGGCAATGAGATAAAAGACAGAGGGAAATCTAGAGAGACACACAGGGAAACAGAAGGAGAAGAGTGAAATTGAGGGAGAGAGAGAGAGAAAGAGAAATAGAGGGAGAGAAAGATAGGATAGAGGGAAAGACTGAGAGAGAGAGGATGTACAGATAGAACAAGAACAAATAGAACAAGTAAAAAGCATATAGAGAGAAGAACTAGAGGCAGAGAGAGAGGCGAGCGGAGAGAGGGAGAGAAAGAGAGAGAGACAGAGAGAGAGAGACAGCGAGAAAGAAAGTTTAGATACGGCAAGGCAAGAGGAAATAGAGAGAGGAGAGAGCACAGCAAGGAGAGAGAAGAAGATAAAGAAAGGGAAAACAAAATACAGAAGAAAGAGAGAGATAAGCGAGTGATAAATGCAGAGACAGAGACAGAGATAGAAGACAGTTAAGGAAGAGAAAAGTAGATGAGATGCAGAGCAAAACAAGAGGCAAAGAGAGAAGAGAGAAAGTGTAGAGAAATTCAAGTTAAGAAAATAACAAGGAGAAAGAGTAAAAGAGAATAGAAAGAGGGAGAGTGGGAGTGGGAGTGGGAGTGAGAGAGAGAAAGAGTGAGAGAGATAAGTAAGAGAGATAAGAGAGGGTAAAACAACAAAGAGAAAGAGAACATACAGAAGAGAGCGATCAATAAAGAGTGAGAGATAGAGAGAGAGAGGCGCATGCATTCACATTCATATTCAAAACACTCACGCATTCAGTCCATTCATGCATTCATTTCCCACCAAATGAATACACAAAAGTATTCATTCAGCATTCGCCTGGCATTCATTTGCCGCATAGAGCAAAAACGAATCTTAACCCTTCCACAAGCATTCACATTCACGAACACTCACAGGCATTCACAGACATTCACAGGCATTCACACTCATGCATTCAACTAATGGAATTTGACTTTGAATTTTTGACGGCAAAAACGAAAATTGTGGGAAAAAAAGAAACAAATCTCAATAGTGTGGAACGTGCAACATTTTGTGGCAAGATTGGGGAATTTTTATGGTTATATGTGGAGAGTGAGAGAGCGAGAGGGAGAGAAAGAGGGAGAGAAAGAGGGAGAGAGTTAGTGGCTTGCCCTGATGTAGCCTACATGTGTACCCTATAAAAGTGCAATGTAAACACACACACACACACACACTCACAGAGAGAGAGAGAGAGAGAGAGAGAGAGAGAGAGAGAGACTGGACAGCACATTTTATTATGCAAATTTTGGTCAGAGAGCAAGCTGCTGTCTTTGTCCCACCCACACACACTCACACACACTCACACACACCTCTTGGCTCTCGCTTCCCCTCCCTTCCCTTCCCCTCCGATCCCTTCCCTTTCTTGCTTCTAGCCACAAAACATTGCAACTTGGCATTTATTTTAATTTTGAGACCAAGCACTCGCAACGCTTCTATTTACATTGCTTTAATTTGTATTTGTTTTGCACATTAAAAATTACAGCAGGAAAGGGTAGCAGGAGAGGGGTGACTGGGCAGTGGGGAGGGAGCTCAACAGGATGTAGGAGAGTGTAGGGCGCACAACAAATGCCCTCTATGCAAATGCTTGCAACACAACTGCAGTCAGAGACGACGACGACGACGACGACGACGACGAAGTTGACAATGAAATTGCCTGGTAAAAATAGGATGGGGAGGTGGAGGGGGAGAGGAAGATAGGAAGTCAGAGTGAAGGCTAGAGAACTAGGGGCTGTCGTTTAGGGTGGCGGGCTCTGGGTTTTTGGCTGCTGTTGCTGGACGCGGCTAAGTGTGTGGAAGACAACAAGGTAAACTTTTGCTTGCCAAACAAAACTCGCAGCCAAGAAGCGAAGCAAGAAAAGGGGTTGCACAGAGGATGCCAGCCGAGGGTGCAGTGTGCGGGGGGGAGCAGTGGGAGCAGAGGAAGTACGGGAACAGGGGGGAAGCAACTGCTGATACCTGGCTGCAGGTTCCGGGTACTTGCAGCTGGGAAATTTGCATAAGCAATTACGAAAGCGCTGCCAACGGCGGCAAGGAGAGCAGGATGAGAGGGATGGGAGAGAAGGAGAGAAGGAGTGAAGAAGAGGAGCAGAGCGCGTGAAAGCCAGAGAGAAGAGAGATTGTAGAAGAAGTAGAAACACTTCCAGCTATAGAGCTAGGGTATGTGCTGCGGAAGGGGTGTGGGAAGGGAGGGCGGAGGTTAAGGGGGAGTTTAAGAATCCGCTGTAAACATTGTCAGCAGTGCAACTCTGTCTGGTCGAGGATTAAGCCTGATGTGGCAACTGTTTCCACTGCGATTTATGCAGCGCTGCTTCCTGCCGTTGCTGCTGCTGGTGCTGCTGGTGCTGCTCCTCCGGCTGCTAATCCTACGAAGCAAGCGACCCTCTAGCATTGACATCGCATCGACAGTTAACGTTTTTTAGGGCAACAAATTTGCAAGGCAACAACAGCAACAACAACGATAACAGCAGCGATAACAACAAACGATAACAACAAGCAGCAGCTCTGCAACCTTGTTGCACTTAAGCCAAGAGAGGTGTGTGTGTGTGTGTGTGTGTGTGTGTGTGTTGCACACTAAGAAGCAGCAGCAGTTAATGAAAGCAAAACTCTCGAATGATACTGAAAATATGTTGATGCTAAGAAAGCAATCAACGGAAGCATTGTGCGGAGTGAAACTCTGGATGAGACGGCACTGTAAAAACAAGAGAGCAACGCTGGAAGTTATTAAAGAGAAGCAGAGCGAGAGAGAGGGAGAGGGAGAGAGATAGAGCAAGTCATGAAGTTATTACAAATTAATGCTTAGCAATAGAATGATGAGAGAGAATTCTTCCAGAAAATACTACAACAACACAAAATAAAGGTAGACTGCATGCAAGAAAGGTTAAGAAATATGTAGAGCAAAATTTAAAGATTAGTGTGCATATTTGAATAAATTAATAGTTAAAACGTTTAAATATGCGTTACATATGGCACATCCGCAATGAGATACCCACCCGCTTGCAGTGCAGTGAAGTTAATTACTTACATACAATCGTTAAGCTGAAATCTGGAATGTCAAATCTTTACTACCAACCGTTTCGATTTCTAATCATTCTCTTTTAAGTGTTGTTATTGTTATGGCTGTCGCTCATTAAAGAATCAACAACGAAAAACCGCAAAGCAAATGGCAGTAACAAATACAACAACATGGTTTGCGACGGCAGCAGCGACAGCGACAGAGGTAGCGGCAGCGGCAGCAGCAGCAGCGACAAAGAGAGACGAAGAATAAAAATTGTTTGCCTGAAGTGCCGCAGAAATCGCAGCACAGTGAAGCGAACTGTGGCTAGGCAAGGTGATGGCTGGGGGTTGGGAGCGAGAGTGAGAGAGCCTGCTGACCACAGTCACATATCTTCTTGTGCTGCTGTTCCTGCTGCTTCTGCCGGTACCGTTGCTCTTGCTGTTGTTGTTGTTGTTGCCTAAGGGGTGGTTATTGTTGTTGTTGCCAGGCAGCTGCTGACATTGCATATTCGTAACATGGCAAAAAAAGCAACAAAAATAGAGAAAAAATAGAACTGCAGCAGCTGCTATGGGGGGGTGGACAACATTCCCTTGCGTGTCCCTTGACTGCATTTCGTAGGCAGCTGCAAAATGTTTGCCATTGTATTGCACTTACACGCACACACACAAGCCCGCACACATGCACAAAATTATATCAAGCGAATGCATGCACTAAACAACAGTTGCTATCTCCCTCATACTCACACAGACGCATCAAATTCGCCAACAGCTGAAATCGCTCTACGCTCAGAGAACAGAGAACATTTAATTGGCTGCGTCTGACAATCAACACGAATCGTTCTCCAAAAACGTTTCATTCATTCTGTCAGTTCTGTCATTCCAGTGATGTCCAGTGGCGTCCAGTGACTGAAAGCCCGCGGTAAGGCAAATGGTCACAACAGTTATTCACACTCTCACACTCGCTCGCTCACAGAGGCTCACTCTCAGCCGTTCAACCGCTCAGTCGCTCAGCCGCTTAGCCGCTCAGCTGCTCAGTGTGTTCGCTCATTTCGTTCGCTCATTGCGTCGATTAGGCGCCTAATGAGCAAGCACTAACAGTTGCACTTGAGTGCAATTGCAAAGCGCCAAAGCTATCAACAAGTTTGAAGCAGCAGCGTCAGCAGCGCAGCAGCAGCGTCGGCTCGAAAAGCCAACAAGTTTGAAGTTAATTTCTTGTATTTTATTGCCTTCTTCTTTTTTTTTACTGTTGTTGTTCTTTTCTTTTCTATTTATTTTTTTTTTGCTGCCTAATTTTATGCGTTTTATGTAAAACGTGAAAACGTTGCGAAAATATTAATTCAATTCGTTTGGCACTGGAAAAATGTTTTTATGCAAATTTTCATCAGTATTTTTTGCACTTTTTACCTGTGAAAATATGCAATCCCCGTTAAGCGAAAGCTAATTAAAACATGCACAATGAACGCAATTTCCAATGCAATTTAACGCCAATTTTATAAAATATGTATGAGCGTACATACATATATTTACATATGAATATATTATATTATATATTTTATATTTATCTTTTTTTTTGTCTTTATTTTCACGCTTTTCAGATTGCCATCATCAGAGCCATCAACGTTGTTGTCGCCAGCTAACGGTCAAAGTTTAAAGTGAGCAACAAAAACGCTCTGCAGCAGCAGCAGCAGCAGCGACAACCCCAGCTACAGTAACAGCGCCGGCAACAACTTAAAGAAAAAAAAAAATCATAATAAACTTCGGCCCTGCAGCCATTGAAGCATCTCCTTCCCGCCCCCCTCCAAATACCCCATACGCCGACATCAATATTGAGCGCGTTGTTTTCAATTTTGATTCACTTTGCCAACAGCAGCGAAAAACGCACATCGAACGTCAGCGTCGAACATCAACGTCAGCATCGAGCGTCGACCGTCGAGCTTCAAACATCACTGCAGCAGCAAAACAGCTGGTAAGTTTTATTCTTCTTTTCGTTGCCTTCCGTCTCGCTCTGACTTGCGAAACTTTTTCTATAGCGTACATTATAACTTACATACAGATATTGTATTAAATTTATATATATATATGTATATGTATATGTGCTATGCATGTACATATATATATTTTAGCAGCACTTTGCTTTTAATTGCAGCCCAAAACTTTGTTGTCAGAGCTCGAAAAAAAAATAGCAAAAAAAAATTGAAAGAAAAAAAACTTAAAAATTTCCTTACTTTAGCGTGAACTTTGGATATGCTGTCCATCTCTCCCGCACTCTCCCTCTCTCGCTCGAAGCATAGAACATAAGTTTATCAACTTTTATTTTTTAAGAGTAGGAAGGATGAGTGGTGGGGGGGGGGTGGGGGTAATATGCTTTAAAACTCTAGCTAATTTGGAATATAACTCTTCTCTTTCTATGCTTTCGTAGTGAGTTTCTTATCTAAGATTCGGCTGTTATAAGCTGTTATATTTCTGTAATACTTGAATGTTGTTTCCCCTTGTGTGTAGTGAGATACTTTTCTTATGATGCGCTGCTATAATCTGTTATATTTCTGTTATACTTACCTTATTTCCCCTTTCTAATTTCATAAAGTGAACTTCTTATGCATGATGCGGCTGTCATATTTCTGTTATACTTACTTTTTGTAAAGTGAGTTTTTTATCTAATGATCCGCTGCTATAATCTGTTATATTTCTGTTATACTTACCTTATTTCCCCTCTCTAATTTCATAAAGTGAACTTCTTATACATGATCCGGCTGTTATATTTTCTGTTATACTTACTTTTTCTGCTTATATAATCTGTTATACTTATATTTTTTTCTGGTTAATATAAGCTGTTATATTTCTGTTATACTTGTATAACTTAATATGTCTACATTTGTGTGTTTCTCGGTGTTAAACTAGATTCATAATCTGTTATACTAATATTATATATGTGCTGCTTTCGGGAATATAACAGTTATACTTTCCCAAGCTAATTCTGTCATAACTTTCTTACATTTTTAAAGTTTGGAGCTTGTTTAGATTATGAATATTATATAGAAAGTGTTATATTTTCGCTTTCAATTATTATTAATATTTAGACGAAAGTGTTTTTTATGTGGTTATAGAGTATTTCTGGAGTCGACTTTACTTTAAATATTTTACAGTTAACGCATTTCCTTTGGCTTTTTTTTTTTGGTTGTTCGCCTTTTTCATTCGTTATGCACTTTGGCAAGTTCTTCAATCACTTCGTGGCAGCAATTCTCATTCGAATTGGAAATATCAACCAATTGCCACGCCCTCGCCGCTGACCTCTCTCTCTCTCTCTCTCTCTCTCTCTCTCTCTCTCTATCTCTGTGTCCTGCTCTTCCTGCTGATTTCCCTTTGTTGGCGCATTGCTCTTTCCGCTCCTGTTTGCGCCGTTGGCCAAAAAGATTTTCCCAATTTCTACCGTTGTTGTTGTAGTTGCTATTGTTGTTGTTGCTATTATTGTTGTTGTAGTTGTTGTTGTTGTAGTTGTTGTTGTTGCTCGCATTTAGCTTTAAATTAATTCATGCCCCCAAGTATCTTTCATAGTTTTGTGCAAGCTTCCTTCCTGCTTCTGCTTCTCTCCGCTCTCGTTGCTCTTTCCTCCTCGGGGGGTCAAATGCCTTTGATGTTGAGTGGCCATTCCTTGAAGGAAACAGAGACAGAGCCAGATAGAGAGAGAAAGGGAGAGGGATAGAGAGTGTAAGTGAGTGTGTGTGTGTTTGTGTAATTAAAAGAATCTACATAAATAAAGGCAAATATTTATTGATTGCCATCAATCATGATTGATATGGCAACATCCCATAATGGGTATTACGCTTTACAAGCACAAATAAGCAGCTTACACCTAAGTGTTATACCCTGCACTGCAGTGGGCATTATCGAATTGTCACTTTGTGTGTCAAACACTCGAAGCAGTTGAGATAAACTTAATAATAATAATAATAATAATGAAATATACGTCAATCCCTAGTCTATGTAAGCTCGGCTTTCAGTGCAGATATCATGCTGAAATTTGGTATATAACTAGCTGTAAGTGTATTACAACAAAGCAACACTTAAAGCTCTCAAGTTCATAGTAAAAACATACTCTTAGGTTTATTTTAAGTTAAGATATAAACATATTGGACAGTCGCTAGCCTATGCGAACTCAGCTAATCTTGGAGACAACAGGCTGAAATTTACTCTATAGTTGATTATTAATGTATTTGGGTGAAAAATGTGAAGTTTCTTAAGATAGGAGCATAAACAGCAATCACCAACCTATGTGAACTCAGTTAATAGTGCAGATATCATGATGAAATTTCGTATTTAGTCAGTTGAAACAGTATTACATTCAAACACAACTTAATGATCGCTAGTTCTTAGCGAAAACTTGAGATATAAACATATTAAATAGTCGCTAGCCTATGCGAACTCAGTTAATAGTGCAGATATCATGATGAAATTTCGTATTTAGTCAGTTGAAACAGTATTATTCGCTAGTTCTTAGCGAAAACTTGACATATAAACATATTAAATAGTCGCTAGCCTATGTGAACTCAGCTAATAGTGCAGATATCATGATGAAATTTCGTATTTAGTCAGTTGAAACAGTATTATTCGCTAGTTCTTAGCGAAAACTTGACATATAAACATATTAAATAGTCGCTAGCCTATGTGAACTCAGCTAATAGTGCAGATATCATGATGAAATTTCGTATTTAGTCAGTTGAAACAGTATTATTCGCTAGTTCTTAGCGAAAACTTGACATATAAACATATTAAATAGTCGCTAGCCTATGTGAACTCAGTTAATAGTGTAGATATCATGCTGAAATTTGCTCTCCTTTTAGTTGTAAGCGTATTGTGCGGAAAATTATCTTCAATTATAAACATATTCATCAGTCATTCACCTTATGTGAACTCAGTTTCCAGTGAAATTTTTGCTACAACTTAAGTTGTTAAACATTAAAGTAAAACAACAACAACAACAACAACAAGAAATGTTTAAAGTATTTTTGCAATTTTACATATTTTCCGCTTGAACTCGTTGAATGTATTCAAGTTATTCAAGTTATTCAACTTATTCAGCTGCTTATCTGCATTTCTATGGAACATGAGTTTGCGTTTTCTTTTCGATTTTTATTTGCTAATATTTTGTGTTTGCTTATCACATTTTCACATTTTCACGTTTTCCCTTGTTGCTATTTTTCCCCAATTTTGATAATATGGCCTTTGTTTCCCTTCCCGACTCGTGATAACATATCGATTGCTTTGATCTTTGTTTTTTTTCTTTTTGCTCTCTCTCTCTCTGCTTTTTTATTCACATCATTCACACGTCTCGGCTGGAAGGTCCGGCTTCGATTCTTTCACATGACCTTGTGCCTGTTGCCGTCACCCCCCCCCCAGTACCATAACTTCCCTGTCACCCCCCAAACCCCTTCTCGGCACTAACCCCCTTTAATCGGCAGTTTTCTTTGGCTGTCTTGCTGAACTTTGCGTTGGCAACAGACAACAGACAACAAAATGTTTTATGACTCCATTTCATACCCTCGCTACCAGCAGCCCTACCCACTCAACCCCTGTGCCAAAAATGAAAGAAGTAGAAGAAGTAGAAGAAGAAATACTATAAAGGGAAATGCTGGCAAGGTCAAAGCCTAAATTACGCTCATTTTCAGATTCATTTGAACACCCAAAATTGTTGTT